>CABFWB010003365.1:49965-80986 GCA_902151455.1 Timema bartmani
AGATTTTAGACGTTACGATAAGTCATGTTTTGAAACCAATTTGTCAAAACGTTTATAAAGTTATTTGGTTAAATTTTAGTATTCAATGTACTCTACATGGTTTATTTACACCTTATTTATTAACAGAGCTCATGTCTTAGGGTACATAGAAATATATGTATATATAATATATATTAATTATATATATATAAATTATATATAATATATTTATTATATATATGTATAAAGTATATCATATATCAGTATATAATATAATAGACTACTTTAAATAAACATTGGCATCCTGACATACTCGTCACCGCAAACCAAACCAGAAGAAGTTGATACCGTAGCTCATGTGCCCACTAAGGCCGATATATTATTTTGAGTCTACCATGAGAAAATCCTAATAATTCAACTATCTCATGCTACGGAAAAGACACCATTTTTCAATGGTTCCCGAGATAATGCCTTCCAAGATTTTTCTGAAATTTTTACCCTCCCTACTTGATACATCCGTGTTCGTGCAGCCACAACCCTGCCTGTGTATCAGCTTTGACATGTCAATTACAACAAGGGTAACATGGGTGTTTCAAGTAGGGATACTAAAAATTTCATCTGGATATCTGCAGCTCTTATTTCGGGTACCATCCAACATCAGTAAAATGTTCCTACGGACTGTTTTTTTTAGGTCTTCTATTGACATCCATTAGTTCAAACATAAATTGATTCACCTTGTGTATACATATATGTATATATATAGACGTTTATGTGTATATAAATATATATGTTTATATGTATATAGATTTATAGATAGATGTAGTGTACATACATGTGTATATATTTTTATATGTATATACAGGTTGTATTTTAATTGGTATCGAATATTATAGGGGTGTATTCCCATCAACCAAACATTAAGAAAATTTCAAATAAACATGGGTCTAGAAATGCTTAGTTTCTGAGTTTTGAGGAATTTTACTGTTCGATTAATAAGCACTCAAACAGGAGAAGTAATGCAACTAAACAAGACAAAGTTTAACAGTAACAAACAAAAATGCAATAATATAGAACATTTTGTTAAAATTTTTCGAAATTGTGTCTTGTTTCCATGCATTCTCTAAGCCTCCTTTCATACTTTGTCGTACTCTATTGAGTACACTTTGAGTTTTAACGTATTTGCTCACATCCATTTACGATACGCTATCTTAAAACCTCAACACCAAACAAAGGATTTGAGTAATAAATAGACTTTAAATATCCACAGAGATAAAAATCCATTGGGTTCAAATATGGTAATTGAGCAGGCCATTTAATGGATCTCCCGCTACCATTCAATCTTTGAGGAAAAACTTTAATAGCTTTAAAAATAAGCGTTTTTAGAGTAATGTTCAAATTAACTTTTCTTAGTGTTTGGTCGATGGGAATACACCCGTTGAATATTTTACACCATTTAAATTACACATTATATATATATACATACATACATACATACATACATACATACATACATACATACATACATACATACATACATACATACATACATACTTACATACATACATACATGCATACATACATGCAAACATACATGTATATGATATAGATAAATATATAATTATTTATAATTATAAGTGTATATGTATACATATGCATACATTTTATGTATAAAACTATATATGTGTATATATGTAATTATACATATATATATGAATGTAAGTGTGTATTTATAGTTATTAATACGTATGTATACAAAATATACATAAATACATACGAATAATTACATAAATATACCTATGTATGGACATAAAAACAGACATAAATATACATATATACAAATATATATATACATATTTTTACATGTATGTTTATATGTATATATGTATGTTATATTCATGTGTGTGCGTGTGTTCCGAAGGCTGGTTAGATTCTATACACATATTTTAAAAGATATAAATAGTTGTTCCACTGAAAAGATTATCCCTGTTACTCGTTCTCGCTAGCCAAATCCACACTATTTAACACCTATACAATTTGGCGAAGCTGATGGGTTCTCCCTCTCCTTTTATTACCTTACTTCCCCAATGAACCCACATTACCAATATCGCGCCCCAGAAACTCCCTTCCTACCAAATAAACTCTCTTTCTCTCGCTTTGTTATTCCTATCCTGCTGCCCAGATTTCACGTATGACATCTATAAAAGACTACAGATTGTTTTGTTCTTTTACCTTTCAAACAAACAAATAATGTGATACACAGATAAAAAAAATATCACGATTGAATAAAGGATGGGCTATTTATATTCTCGTGGATAAAAATTAAAATGTTGATATAGATGGAGAGTTTTCAGAAGAATCTGTAAAGTTGGACTTATACTTAGTTATGCTCAATGTTATTATTTATTTGTATTCATGCCAATAAATTAATTATAGATTACATATAATGCTAATTAATTTATTTTATTTTTCAAGTAGTAATAAAGAGCTTGTTATAATAAGAAAAAATATTCTATTGTATATAGTTCTCGCTCAGTGCGTATCTGAATAAAATGATTAATTGATTTTTAATTTTAAACTTGTGCATAAAAATCGTAAACTTTTTGTTTAATTTCTTTGTTTGTATAGAAATGTATTTCGTAAGCAATCAAAAGTTCTAAAACATATAACGAATTACTATAAAGTGTTTTTATAACCTCTATAGACCTCTATTATCCACTCATACATTTTGGGATGACCCACTAAGTAATATCAAACAATAATAATTATTTGGTTTTTGGAGTGAATCCTCTACATTCCTGGTAGATTTCAAATTACCACTTCACCTAAAAGGTTTTGTTTACTTAACACTCCCCTTCCCCCACATTACACTATTTTTTGGAGTATCATTTTAAAATCTAGAATTTATGGGCTTTAATGGTTATTTGGAGGGTGTATGTATGCCTTCTTGCCAAATGCAAGATTTCTACATAAAGAGCTACATATTTTTTATTCATTTTTGAAATTTTAAGCCATTCGTCCCTCTCCACTCTTTTTCAAACTTAACATCTGGAAATTTCAGATTTGAATACTTTATTGGTTTTCTGTATTGACCTTCTAGATTCCTTTCAAATTTAGATTTTATATCACATCTATTTCTCTCTCTCTCTTTTTATAAATCCTTTCCCCCTATATCTCAAAGCCACATTTTATAAATTTAAAAAAATAATAAGATTTTAATAGTTATTCGGAATTGTTCCTTTGCCTGCCTGCCCAATTTCAATTTTCTCTCACGCCAATAAATATGTGTTAATTTTAGTTTTGGAAATTTTATAAACCACATTAACTAAACCTGCCGAAAGGTAGAATCAGGCCCGATACCAGAGGGAGAGAACGTGCCCACCCCAGATTTGATTTACTTGACTTCAGTGGCTGCGAAACCTTATTTGTCTAAGGGGAGGAGTGAAATAGCTTAGAAAATAAAAAGGGGTCTTTAGAAAACTTGACCCCAAAGCTACATGAAGGGGCTTGGGGACTTTATGTGAATATATTAAAATATTAATCTCCCAGAAGACAGTTGGGTTGACCCTCATCTGAATTATTTTTCTAACACTAAACTTATCTATTTAAAAAATCGGGGTGGTCCATCTCCAGAAATTTTTTAAATTAAATTTCTTCATACGATATTTAGAGTGGTCTTTGACTGGAATCTTTGGAAGATCAAAAGAATATTATATTATTATTATTATCATCATCATCAGTACCATTATTATTATTATTATTATTATTATTATTATTATCACCATCACCAGTATCATCATTATTATTATTATTATTATTATTATTATTATTATTATTATTATTATTATTATTATTATTATTGTTATTATTATTATTGTTATTGTTATTGTTATTATTATTATTATTATTATTATTATTATTATTATTATTATTATTATTATTATTATTATTATACCAAGCTATTTGAAGTGGTCCACTCCTAACAATTTTTTTTAAACTGGATGCCTCTAGAAGTTATTTGAAGATGTATTCACCTTTAATATATTTTCGAAAATCAGTTATATTCAGAGAATTTGTAGTGTGGGCCTTTACCAGAAAATTTTTGTAATTTGGATGCTCTCAGATGTTATTTAGAATTAGCCCCCTCTGGAAATTGTATTGATTTGATGCCTCTAAAAGCTATTTAAATTGTTTCTCGTCTGGAAATGTTTAGATAATTAGATGCATCCAGAAAATATTTAGAGTGGTCCTCGCTTTTTTTTTTAAATAAACTGTGTGTGATTAGTATTTGGAGATGATGTCCTTCCCTGGCAATGTTTTGTATATTGAATACCTCTATTAGCGATTTGGCATTTGATACAAGTTCATTTTTCAGTTTAATGTTAGATAATATCAAAGGGGAGTTAAATATTCTAAAGAGGGACAAGGTTATTACAATGGAGAGGAGGGTAACACAAATTATTTATCAAGCGAAGAAAGCCTCCCACCCCCTGTTATACTAATATATCCAGAATTATATTGGCAGTTTTAAATCGTTGGCCACTTTTACAAAATAAAAGGTATGTCCCCAAATTAATCCGTAACTTAATACTGAAAGGGTAACTTCAATAGTTAAACACTTAAATTTAATTTGAGCTTTATTTAACACCCCCGACTCTCTTCCTGCGACAAATCTTAAGTAAGAATAAAAAATAGATGTCTTATAAGTTCATAACATATTCGAAAAAAACTACAAGACTATACCGAACCACTGATACTAGTGTGACAAATGTCAGTAAGTTAGTACGGAACCAACCTCGACTAGTGGGATAGACGTGAACTCCTTTTTAGGATGTATAGGCAGTATATTGCTTATCATTAATTTTATTTTATATTATCTTTTATATTTAAAAAAAATCGTTGGTCTTTATCTTGGGCCTAGGTCCATAGTGTGCCACCCCACTCTCACTCCATTTAGTTACGGCCACAATATACTAAAAAGGAGGAGGGCGGGACCTAAGGAAATAATTATAAAAAAGATGAAACATTTGCAAATTTAAGAAATATTTGAATTATTTATTCAAAGTAACAAACAGTGTTAAAACAACAAGTAGCATGGCCTTACAAGTCAAATTGAAGTGTGTTGGAAAACAAATAAATCATGGCAATTCATTTCATGCGCAGTACGTTACAAAAATTAAAAGGTATTATATAAACTTTTCTTGAAGAGAGCAATGAAATAAACAAAATTGTTGCTATTATTTAAAGAAAATTTTCTTTATGATATACAAGCTTCTAATTTACCACAGTGAATTAAGATCAAACGAACTTAGTACCAAAGGTTTAAGAGCCTCTTTTAAATGATTTACAATGCGTAAGATTCACACCTGTGAATACAGACTAAATAGTTTTAAATTAAAGAAATTAAATTTAAATATCAAACCAGATACTTACGTAAGGTTTTAACTACTTAATATACTACAAGATCATAAAGAGCTTAATGAACCTCTTTTAAATGGTTTACAATGGGCCTTATTCACACCTGTGAATGCATACAAAATAGTTTTAAATTTAAGAAATTTAAATTTAAAGTAAATATCCCACCAGATATTTACTTAAAGCACAAAAGTTTGACTTCCCGACTAAACTCAAAACTTCACGGGACCATTATCCTTGTCACTTTTTATAAAGAATTAAATAAGATTCTCACACTTAAATTTCTAATAGACAAACATAGTTACGTTGGAAAACTTATAAATTTGGCCTAAATTTATCTGCGAATATTAAAATCAGAGTCATATTAATAACCAAAAATAAGTAACTTTAACAATAACTTCAAAGAAAAGAAGTTTACTAAATACCTAATAAAAGAAACTTAGTCAATTTAAAGAATTTAAATTATTACTGATAACCACAAGAGCAAACAAAAGTAATATTTTACCTAAATATTGCGAACATAAAAAGAACCAAGAAATGTGGCTTTCTATTTAAACCAAGAAAATAAAAAGATATTAACGCCCACGCGGCGACAGGAAACATTAAGTGTTCATAACAGAATTTACTTTTAAACTTAAAATTTTTAGAAAAACATTACCGATGCCTACACTGACAGATTTCCATAACAAACTAAATCAAAGTATTTAAGAAAATCAGAACCCCTCGCAGCAATATGTAATTTTAGATTCAAACAAAGTTATTATTATCAGCCATCCTGGCTAGATACTGTCCTAGTTCTGAAGAGGACTACTCGTGGAAGTGGCTGATGAAATGGTCCTCGATATTGTCTTTGTGCCCTCGTTATATAGGTCTAGTTGCAAGGAGGGAAGGTGGGAGATTTCCTTTGCTATTACGTCATTCGCTAGCATCATGTTAGTAGGCTGTATTTTTGTCATCACGTACATCAGGTTCTTGTTTGTCTTGATATACAACCGTTGCATTTAACTCATTTCCGTAACACCAACTCCAAGACGCTGGACACACAGAGGTAGAGCTATGCCTGTTAGGTCACGTAGGCCAGCCAGGTGTCCAGACACATGAGTGGTCTTGTCTTAGTACAGCACGGGCCAATCAGATCATTGCAAGCTCACTCTGTTGGAACATCAGGGTTCTGCACAATTTGTAGCGTTTTTGGACTTCTCTTCAATCTAGCATTCGAGGTGATGAGACTGGACTTGCAAGCAGCTCTACTCCGGCAGACATATGCGTGAGTAGAACACCTATATTTGACATAGGAAGATCGTGATGTTTAATAATGCTGGATATCTATGAGTACAAGATTACTTTGGGGTAGTATTTCTATTGCTGGATATCTATGAATATTAGCTTGTTTAGGTGTGGGTAGTGACATTGTCATATTAGCAGTACACGCTAATGTTACAATGGGATTCCCGAGCCCAGTATCATGGTACCAATAGTCCCCTCTTCATGGCGGGCCTGCCTTAAACCGTGTTCTCAATCACACCCTTAAATATTTCAAATTTTGAAATTTATTTGGGTTTAAAAATTTTCTTTTTACGTGTCTAACTAATTTTAATTTTCTGCCACATCTAAAATGTTGTTTTTTTATTATTAGTTCATCAGACTCCCACACTTTCCCAAATTTTGGAAGCCTATTTTAAAATTTTAAATTCTTAGACTCTTCTGTTTTTCAAATTAGTTGAGGTAACCCTTTTTTTTTCCAAATTTAAGTTTTCCAGCTTATTTTCTTCTGGACACACAAACTCTTACTTCTATTATATATAATATGTACAGCCTATCTTCAAATTTATATGATTCTCTTTCTGAACACTTTTATTTAGTGTAGTGTAGTGGTAAGTTTCTATTAAATGAAGTTCTTTACATTATATATACAAATTTTTCTTCTAGAAGTGGAAGACACACTATTAGTACATCCAACCGAGATTCGAACTACAATCTCCTGATCATCGACCGTCCAGCCCATTGCGATAATGATGCCTTAAAGCAGATGTAACTAACATACGGCCCGCGAATGGATTTTCTCCAGCCCGCGTAGGATAAAGACAATGCTAAGTTTATTTTAGTGGTTTGTATGTTGAATTGAAAAACTACTCACGTATCACGTCTTAAGACTCTCCATAAATATAAAACGAGCTATTACGACTGATAATTATAACCAGCTGATTTAGTCCAAATTCTTTTATGTAAACCCTAATTTTCTTTTCGTTTTGTTGTTTATGTAATGGTTACATTTCATACACCGCTAGACATCTCGTTCCAATGATTGGATAATATTTAAGCCCAGTATCTTTGTCTACTTATAGAATTTCATTATTTCACATTCCAAAGTGGATTATTACAAGACTCCCCCCCTTTAATTCCAACACTACAAATATTGAATACCAGTGTAGGGGTGTATCCACAGTTTGAATTTGTGTATTTAATCGTGGCTCACATAGGCTCGAGGAAAATATCAGCATAGAGTGTATTTTTATACAAATACCTGTTTATAAGTTATCATGTCCCTTTTAAAACGTAAAAAAGTAGATAGCGAGTGTGGCGCTTTTAATGAAAAGTGGAGTGGGTATTATTTGTGTAATGTTAATAGTGACCTAGTGGTGGAAAACTACCAGCTTTATTAAAATTTTCAAGGAAGTATTGGTATACATTTGGTAGTACCTACATTTGCGAGAAAACCCAGTGTGTGGTGTACCAGGATGTTGTAGTGGCTATAAGAATCTTATAATAAAATACTTGGTAGTTAATTTAGAAATTCTTTTAGGAGGAATGTTATTAGTAAATGTATGTAATTTCTAGGAATAGTAATAATTCTTTGGAGTTCCGAATAACCAAATAGTATTGTGTGATAATATTTTTTTTTAATCTATAGCTGGTTTGAAATATGTATAGGATCTGGCAAGGAGGCTGTAAATTTAACTATCTAGGATAGTTTTGAAGTACCTGATTTCTTGATAATTTGTAGAAAAAATATTACAGTACTGTGCAAAGTCAAATCCTTTCTTATATTGAATATTGTGACTGGAATATAGAGTGAAAAGTCCTAATTAGTGTACAGGAAAGGTTAACTATTGTATATATATTAAAATTAAAATAAATATAAGGAAGCAATTATATCATAAAAATTACAGTTTTATTTGCTTAGAGTCTTAGACAATGTTTTACAGAACAGGCCTCATCACAAAATTTTTTGTGGTTTGACACAGTTCTCACGTAAAGAATATACATCAATTATTACTACTCAGACTCTCTTCCTATTTGAATGGTACATGAAACTACCTTAATGATCTTTTATAAATAAGTTGAAAAACACTTCACAAAGTTACAAAATTGAAGGGAGTTACTTAACGTCAATCCAAGATCATACATGACATGATTTATTTAAGAGAAAGCGGAAAAGGGTGACCTTACAGGTCTCACCAACAATTTTAAGATAACCTCAACAAAGACATAATATATAGCTATGTAGTTTGAGCCAAGCGCTTATAGCCCTCTCTACCCTACGCGACCCGACTTGAAGAGCCATATAAATTAAAATATTTGGAATACATACCATAGCAAAAATAATACTACACATAAAAATAAATACATCCTGACTAAGTAAACGCATGTTAACTGCTATTTAACGAAATTATAATTAATTAAACCATCAAAAGGAATGGTGAAAGGTGTACATACAGCATTATGAAAGTGTACTAGTATAATTTTAGACTAAAACAATTTGTTTGCGGACATCAGCATGAAAATCAAATTATTCTAGATTAATTATACATTATATTAAACAAGATACAACTTCGCCTCCTCCAGATATTTAGGTGGGAATGAAGGGAGCGTGAGGAAATACCAGTAATTTTACAGTTTTTGTAACAAAACAATTTATTGGCCGAAACAAATTCAATATTGCTTCATTACAAACATATAGTTTAAATTTCTTCATATGATGAGTTCAACAGTTGTTTAATATACGTCATGGGTATAGCGTCATTAGATGACAAATGTTTTAAAGGTAGATACAATTTGTCATTCAATTCTAAGAAACCCTAATACGATATTTAACTGTAACGTATTAAATACATTTTAAGACTTACACTTAATGAGGCCCTAAAATAGGTTTAACACTATTACTACAAGATCTAATAAGTTATAATGATGTGTGGCAGATATGGACTCACTGCAACATCACAAGCGGGAGACGCCCAATCCTCATCAAAAATACCCCAGCGAACGCGGCAACTCGGCTTTGAAGACCAACACTTTTGCCAGACAAAGAGCAAATGAGTAAGGCTTCCTTTGGGGTGTTTTCAACAGCCGTTGGCGAGCGCTAGTGTCGGGGGGCGTGATGTTAGAAGATTAACCCCTTCGTACTTGGAAATAGCCCTGTCCAATTTTATCAGTCCCGCTGGTATATAACGACCTGTCCTCGGTTCACGTAATACCTATTCTATTGTAACCACTCGTCGGAGGAACTGCTGGAACCTTTTCACGAGCATCTGCAAAAACTACGTACTGATGACCACGATGGTTGAGGCGTATGTGTCACCTCCTCACCACAGAGGAAGCTACAGCGGATACTATAAGTATTGAGGGATAATGTAATCTATGTTGAGCTTTGAGTCCATTATTCTATGTACATAGGACTTAGTTTTTGATTGTCAGTAATACTGATTTGTTTCCTTATGCCCTTAAGGCATAGTTTATTATTTGTGTTTTGTACTCTATTGTTCTATGTCTATATGAAATATTTTTTGTATGTCAATACTACCGACTTATTTTCCTATGCCCATAAGGCATAGTTTATAATAGTGGGCTTTATTCTCTATTTTTATATGTCAATTAGGCTTAGTCGAAAATATCAGGGTCAATATTAGGCTCCTTAGACAATAATATTACCATACTGTGGCTAGTTTAAATAATATAATTAAATAATGGAGGAAACCAGGTTATCTATTACTTTGTTTCACGACCTAATTGGTCTTTAACTCACACTTATCCCTGATGGGTCTAGCTGAGTACTGGAATGCGGTGCTGCGCAACCTGTGGAAGTGCTACTTGTTAATAGTAGTGGCCCGTGGGGTTTTGTCTGTTGTGTATGGCGCCTAGAGCGTTAGTCAAAATTGATCACTATTTTGTCTAGTATTATTGTCCCCTTTCCAGGGTAAAAGAATAAATAAACTATTGATTGCTCAGGCAGTACTAATTAGGAATTGACCGGTCGTAATATCTGTAGCGCCTAGATTCCTCATGGTTCATCTTTTACTAGTTGTAAAATAATAGTTTCTCTTCTAGGAGCTTATAGCATTGTGATGTCTAATTCTCTATGGAGTTAGCTCAAGCTAGCTAGCTAGCTCATGTTAATTGCCGTCCTCGTAGCTCCTTAAACTAGGACTAAATTTGTGTGGCTTAGATCTTTATAATTGAAATTATGTGTTGTAGCTGGAAGCCTCACAGTCAGCGGGCTGGAGTAGAGCTATATATGATTAATTTTTAATTAGATTTGATTACCGCCACTAATTTATATTTCCTTAGTGCTGCTGCCTTTCTTTCTATTTGATGAATTAGTAATTGTTCTGTTTTAAACAGTTACAAGCTTTCTTATTTACACCTATGACCTATATGTGTGGGTTATAGGTTGTACCTAGGTGCTTCACGCCTGATGCTCCTTTGTCGAGCCATTTATATTAATTTAATTTTTTTAATTTTAGCACCGCATCTTACTACCCGTTCGGGTTATACGCTTAAGTACTAATTACACTAATGGATTAGGAATTGGGAAGGTTGAATTTAGAGGAAATGAACCCACATTTGCGTGGAGGGAGAGTGTAAAACCAATTAGGAAAAACCACCCCCAGTTCACCCGACCGAGATTCGAACCTCGATCTCCCCGTCCTCGGAGGTCTGACTCAACACGACTAGCGCGTTAGCCAACTACGCCACCGAGGTGGGTGACCATTTATATTATTGTAGCCGTTTATATTCTAATGTTTTAACAATGGATGGTTTGAATAATTTCTACCTTTAGTCCTAAGTACTTCCTTTCGACTTATTTGAATATTAATAAAATGATTTGTTATACATGTAAGTTATTCATATAATTTGTTCCTTCCAATCAATATTTATAGGTTTATGAGTGTTGTACAGCAATGTAAATGTCACCATGTAAAGAAAACTGGAATTTATATTTGTGTTGAAGCATTACTTGATTTACTTTAAACAATATGTTTGATATAAAAACTGCAAAAACCGCTAGTTACCTGTTCTATTGTCCCGTACATCCCCACGTTTAACAAGTTAAATGGATTAAAATAATATACTCATACTTGAAATAATATCAATCTAGTAGCACCACTAAATATGTGCTAATACGAATCCTTACTAACGTAGCCTGTATGAATAGCCAATTCCAGGTTTACTTAATCCATAGTATAGTCATGTTGTACTGGTCCACACGTTGATCTTCACTCGAAGATGGCTGCAATAAACCGATCGTTGTCTTTTGATTCAAAACTCGGCTATGTAAATTCGTGAGTCCAGGAAAGAATATAGTATAGGAGGTTCCTTCAGTGAAGTCTTTAACATACAATCAGAACTCGTTGCTTATTGTAGTCTCTGCCTAGCAACACAAACCTTTGAGCATCAGCGCGTAACAGCGTTGGGCCTCGAACTTGGGACCCATCACGCAGGTCACATAAGCTAGGTGGGCTACAACTTTCGTCGCTCAAGAGGCACATGCATCAGTGCATCACATCCCTGTCTTTGTGCAGGCACTGAGAGTAGATGTCCATAGGACGATACTATACCGGTCCACTTCTTACGTCAACATAGCAACAGCATTATCATTCACACCGGGAGATCAGCTGAGATTCAATTTGCTGCAAGTCAATAGCCGTGGTGAGGAGAAAGATGACAAATAAGATAAACTTGAGAGTGATGAAGACAGCGTATATGCCTATTATAAATTAAATTTGTAAGGAGATGCAAGTTATATAAATACATGGATTAAATAGGTAAATTATTGCTGGGGGTTGGGACATCGGGCCAGATAAGTACTAGAACTTGTATTACGCACTAAGAATCCACTTTAGTACGCTACAGTAAGAGTTATGATTTAGATTATTGCATGAATAATATCATTTTCACTTATGGATTCAATATATTACAGGGAATTTGAAAGATTATGAGGGAGTTTGAGAGTTCTAAAATGGTCATTATCTTACATTAAGAAGTTGGGTGATTCTTTGAGATGTTGCCATTATTTTAAAAATATATTCGGTAAAGTAGTTTAATATTTCGGGATTATATTAAGTGCTTTTAAATTAATCTCATCTGGAGGTGGGCACAGAAAATTAAGTACACATTAAAGTACCTAACTCTCTAAATAGTTATTTACCTTGGGAATTTAAGCTCTTCTTTTCAAGAAATATCTATCCTAAATCAAGTTAAAAATCAGTGATGTTTAGTTAAGTATTTGATATTAATACATATATCCATTACATGTAGATATGAAATAGGAAATGTATAAAGAAGAATACGTAGTCACGAAAAATATACCTGCTTTAGTGAAGGGGTTTTAGGAAATGTTTGATATTCTTTAAATATAAGGGTAGTTCATTGACTACAGGTTGTAAGGAAAAGTCCACCAGGTGGTAAATTTTATGTAAAATAATTTTTGAAGAGGTGTGGAACTAGAAAGAGCCGCTGAAACAAAGCATATCAATGCATTTACAATTTGCTTTTTATTAATAAGAGTGATTAATTTTAGTACAAACTTATTCTGTCACAAGAAAGAACATATTAGGTTAATTTAAGGCCAATAGATAAGAGGGGCTGAAAGATAGAGTTTTGTGAGAAAAGTATGAATAATGTTAATACTTTAGTTATTACTTAAGTTAAACTATAACAACTCTGATATAAGACAAAGAAAGCCTTCCCATCGCTGATTTATTCTATTCTGACTGCACGAATATTTAAATATAATATAATAGGCCTATAATCTCAGTTTTTAAGATATGTATTCAACCACAACTCACTCCGGTACTATATGTTAAGATTAATAGACATAAGGTTTCTTAAATATTTTAAATGTATATTTTATTTTATTTTATTTCTATAGATTAATATGTTTCTTCCTATCATGAATTTTTTCACATGAGTGCTGAGTAATAATCTAACCTGCTTTAGCTGCCCCATGGTCTAAGGCAAAACTCGTGTTAGACTATACCTCCGATGACAGGGAAATAAGTCTTCGAATCACGGGTTTCAGTGTGCTGAAGATGCGTTTTTCACAATAGTTTTAAACATTCCCTGCATGGAAATTTGTATACACATCCACTAAATTCAAATTTTCTTATCCCTTACTCATTAGCATAATTAATATATAGTATCTGCCTACAACCCGAACAGGTAATAAGATGTGGTGCTAAAAATTATTAATGATAATGTTCAAGAGAAAATGAAAGCATTAGAATACACAGTAACATATACAAAAGCTTGCTTTGATTCTATCAAACTATAACATAACATTATTTCTACTTTGACTTCCAATATTAATAATTATATCAATATTTAAAAAATGTATTAATTCTAATTTTATTCTTTTTCACAATAATTATTTACCAATTATTGGTAGTATAAATTACCGGCAAAGATTACAAAGGGCAGTTGCATCTATAAATAAATGTGTAGAACTAGATTTAAAACAAATTATTTACAGTTGTCATGTAAGAAAAACCCAATGAAGAATTATCAATTAAGAAACCTTTTAAACATAGCAATAACTAAGCTTTAAATTTACTAAGCTCTAAGCTTACTAAGCTTAAAATTTACTTTGTAAATGGAATCAAACTAATTTATCAAATTTGTAATACACTGATTGTTCCCACCCCTTCCCCTCTCCTCCTTAATACCATAAAGCTTATGATCTGGGTGAGCTGTATTTGACGGTTAATTTCCTCCGTGTGCACCGAGGGTCGTTTACCACATATTATGATACACATAATTTTCTTATGGTCTATTTTTGCACTTTCTGGTCATACTAAGCCTTCAACCTAAAATGAATTATTAATTACCTCTCTTGTAGCAATACAAAATAAAATAAGTTTAACTTATTGTAGATGAAGGAAGTAGAGAAACAAATTAGTCTAAGAGATTTAAATCTTATAAAAAGTATTTTAATCTGAATTTGTAATTGTTATATAAACTCAAAATTTACTTCCATTCTTTTATTTTCATTAATAAAAATATTTTATAATTCGTATTATTTATTTATGCATAAAAAACATTATTAAATAAAACACATTTCTGGTAAGGTATTAGTTACTCGTATATTGTAAGTCCTCCTGAGCCATTTCATTTATTTCAATGGCTTTAACACACACCTGTATTAATACTTTGGTAACCACCCCCTTTTAATTTTAATAATGACATATTTTATTCAAACAAACCAAAATAATTGGTAATTAAACTCTTTGTGACAAAGCTTCATGAACTAGCAAAAAAAAATAAATTATTTACCCTTAAAAAATCTGATCACATAATGTATGACAATGTTTAATGAACATGCATAGGTACGTAAGCCTGGTAATTAGTGTTGGTTCTTTAATTGTTGAAATAATAATTATATATACACGTCATGGTGTGGCGAAACACCTCATCCACCAAAGGATTCAATTTTCAACTAATTTACTGTTGACACAGCTTCTATGAATAAAGTATTTACTTCAATACTCTTTCCAATATTTATTATTTAGATTAAATAATTTTTTAAATTTAATTATATAGTTAAATTAGTTCATAAACACTTGTATAAATAGCCTGTGCAATATATCTTATTCAGTAACAGAGAAATGCGTTCGATATTAGTAAAAATAATTATAGTATAAAATCCTCAATTATTTATATTAGCAATAACATAGTAAGTCAAGGCAAGGAAGCTGACATTATTATTGTGCTCAAAGAAATAATATTATTTTATCTAATATATTAATGATGAAGTTTACCAGTATTCTTCTTAACATTTCTTTCATATTTCACATCTTAATAGCCGTCATGGATTTCCTCATATTTACGCTAATCAGATAGGAATATTAAATGTATGAACGATATTATAGAGGTGGTCCATTCTATTTTGCTTGGAGAGAGACTGGAAGGACTTATATGAGTGTATAAAGTTTGATTAATTACTCACATGAGGACTTATTTGTTCGCACTCTGTGTATGGCATTTTTTTCACAAAGAAAAGTATTTCATTTAAGTCCTCAATCAAAATTTTTCAGGTTGTTCGGCTCTCCTTACTCAATTTAGTACAATGATTTTTGGCGCATCTTCATTATCTTTAACCTCCTCATCCAGACTCTCTAAATGACGAACTTTATATGTTTGAAACTTCTAGAGTACTGACAAACTCTTAACGCGTTCCCATTCTTTATGGTATGTATTCCTCTGGATCACCGATGGACCATATGCGAAGGATCTCCAGACAATCACTGCTTTTCAGCGTGAATATGATAGAAGTATGGGAGCAGATTTCAGTGGACTGACTAGATTCCAAATGCCAGAACTATGACATCCTAACCAGTGGAATGATACCTTGCCCGACTCTTTGTAACCCTTCTTGTCCTCCTTAATATAATATTCTAACCCTCCTTTAAGGCTCTTTATATCACTCATATCCTCCGGACGGTAGCCCAACTGTCTAAATATTTTAAATGCTATAACATTCTCCGTCTGCACGCACCTTTATATCCTCATCGAGAGTAGGTGATGTAGTTCTCACCCTCATTAAACAATGTTGGCTGCATCAATACACGAATTATGTGACGAGTTCAACCATAATAATTTGACGTACACACTATCTCCAGCACGTCTGATTATATTCTCAATAAGGTAAACGTCCAGATGGTTGCTCTAGCTCCTTGGCGTAGAATCATCCCGTGATAGGTTTAGGTATCATCACTTAAATTAGGAAAGTAAATAGATTAGTCTGGACAAATTTTCCTATTTTGAACAGTTCGGCTCACCAGTTTGCGTTTACCACCTCTGTGAAAACGTCTTTTTATATTTTCTGGTAATAACGATATCACCGACTTTAAAATTGTTCGTTGCAGAATCCGACATTTTGGGACGTTGGTAAACAGTTCGCAAAAGTCTGTTATCCTAGTCTATATCGAGTTTTTCTTAATATTTGAGTGTACCATCAGTTATACTTGTTAAGTAAAGAATACACCACATCGATCCATCGCTACAAATATTTAGACGTGAATTTTTTCACATAATGCTCTCGTACGTTTAAATGAATTGTTCGACAAGAATGGCCTTGATGTGTCATTAAATAAAATAATAATGTATCCCCTTTCTAGCCATTAGAACTTTAATATCAAAATTTTGAAACTCTCTTTTTATCTCCGTCTGCATATGGCGTAAAGGTGGTAAATGGGTTGCAGTCACCTATCGAAGGACGTACATCATTGCGTTGGTAAGGTTACTCCTCGCCTTAACCTTAAAGGATACGCCGCGTCCTCTTTGGGATATACATCAATGAAGTTGCGAAGGTACTTATATACATTATTGGATCGAGTTAAGTATCATATTAAACAGATCAACTTGTAGTAACTCTTCCAATCCTATTATGAATGCTATTGAAACAAAGTCATAGAGAAAGATGTAGTCCGTGTGTTGTATCATCATTGACAGACTATATTAAACAATGATAATAGCGGCACTAATTTCTTCGATGATCGAAATGACCTCGTTATAGTGTTCTGAATAACTTGCATCAATCGATGCGCGCTATAGTCTTAATCTATCTATAATATGTTTGGATCGTACCAAAAGGTATAATCGATCCCTTCCCTCTCTCTGTTTATATAACCCTCGTACTTCAAGCTCATCATAGAACACAAGTTTAGTGATGCTTAAATACTTTGTAGCTCTATGTGACCAGAAACGGATGAAAGGATCGTTTATGACTCGATGTGTGTTTTATTCTATGAACATAGACTTCTTCACATCAAGGTTATATTTGGCCTGAATTACCTGAAGAGTAATTCTAAAAGTCCTCGGGTGTAATTAAATACAATATTATTAGGAAATACAGTCCCGTCACTTTCATCAACATGACATGTGTACCTCTGAGCTTGTTCGTGTTACCATCTTACGTATCCCATATATAATAATATTTTATATTATAATGACGGCCCTACGGTTTATGAAGATATGTATGCAATACATTTTTTCATGCGATCTATAGGACGAGAATTCCTCCTTCTCTTCCTTCTAAGGTTCATTGATCTACACCCCATTTATATTATCGGTTATGTGGTCAATTTGAAGGGCTTTCTTGGGGTGATTTTAGATTCGTGCCGTGCATCTCGTTACTCTTTTTACTTTTGCTATGTGATTTTACTATATTTGATGATCTCCTCTTCAACAATAATCGACATGATCCAGACTATGAATGTATCGTATGATTAATGAACCAAGTATTATATCTAGATGCTCGTAAGACCTAACTCTCAATGTAACGTATAATTAAATTCTGGATATCCATTACTCTCGAAAGATATTGAATCTTTTACTGACATTTTTAAATTCACTCCTTTGTTAATTTAGAGATTGAATTATAAAATATCATCCTACAAGTTCATTACCCCTATGAAAATGACCACCACTCTCTTAAACCTATAATAAGGTTCATGTGTTAAAATGTGTTAAAGCCTATTGAAAAATGTCGCTTTCTTCTGGGTAAGATTTGAATACAAATTGTAGAACACGAATTATATTTTAATGGGGGAGCCTACATAACATATATTTATTGTATCCTAATCGTACTTTGCTTAAATGATGTTAAGGTATAGAAACACCTTGCGTGTCGAAATAAGGATCCACATTTGTATTCTTGATTTGTGTAATCTCTCTCGCAACGTGGCCGTGCAAATGGCCATGTATTGTCTGCTATCTATTATGCGAAAGAATAATCTATATTCTTCAAATTTGAGTAAAAGAATTCAGCTATCTCTTAACTTTGGTGATTTGATATTCCTACTCTATTGTAACCTTTGATACCACCTTCAAAGTAGTAAAACGAGAAATAAAATCTTTAGTTTTCATATCCTCAATGAAGGAATAACCCTTTAATATATTCAATATTAGAGTTAAGGAATTCAATTCTCTGAAAGCTTTGCATATCTGGTCAAACCTCTGGCAGTCGTGTCACCTTTGATACCTTCTCCATGTACTTTACAAGAGAATTTATAAGTTTGACACTCATATCATCTGTGACGAAGGACTCATCTTGATTATTCAGTTTTGGGCTCAAATATTTGGTTATTTGTAGGCTTTACTGATCTGATACTCCTGCCACCGTGTTTACTGCTATATTCCCGAAAAATAGTCTATCTGCTTTTTGATTTTAACCTTGTTGATATTGAAAGCATGTATCTGTCCGCTACTCTGCTAATAATAAATAATATGTGCTTAATAGATGTCATTCTTTAACCTTATTGGAGCTTCAATGTTCATGATCCATCTATAGCCTACATCGCAACGGCCAACATCCTCTGGGGCTTAGAATTAAATTTTAGTCTGCATAGCTTACTGACTTATACTTGTAGAAACTATGTCCAATTGGCCATATGGATGACATGATTTCTTAAAATACCCTGACTCCATGCAAGTATTAAATAGCCAAAAACAAGGTATAGAAGCTGCAACGGTGACTTCTCTTATCGATTTCATGATCTTTGATCAAAAAATATTATTGTAACTTTTCTTACACCATACAAATCATATCTACTTAAGACTTAGTAAGTTAATATCTGTGCAAACATGATCCACATTTACTTGTCTTAAGTTTGTCTCATCCATCATGAAAAGGATGAGTGAATTACCATTATATTTCAACATATACTTAGGGATCTGAGAGAACAATTATCTGAAATAGATGAGAACAACCTAAAACCCTATGTCTACATTTACTGAAATAAGCATGTTTGCTATAGAGTTTATTTCAAGCAACATTGTCGAAAATGTATCCATAGTCGGGGTTTGACTCGGACGGTGGAGTGATCTACTCGTTGTTAGAAAAAATGAAATAACCGATCACTTTCGACGAATTTAAGGAATATAGATAACTGATATTACCTGTGCTAGTACAAACATTTAGATTAGACGTACATCTTTTTGAACGAATGTTAATTCGGTTCCTCTATTAGACTGATCATATGATTAATATTCCCAAAATTCGAAGGTCTGAAAAGGATACATTGAATAGTCTTAGGCCACAAAATACAATTTCTCTGAGGTAAGGATTTACCATCTTCAGGTTAATATATTGGATGAATTGCGAGTCTTTAACTTTCTTAAGCTGCATATCCAATAGATCAATTATAATGTACATGCATATATTAATATCAATCGATTCATTTCATGTTGTGAAGACGAGGATTTGTACTGAAAAAAAAAAATTGAACTACACACAACTAGATACCAAAACTGTGGACCTGGTACAAAGTTGGCATAATGTTTAAACTGGGGAGGTAATCGTGGTGTTAACGAGAAGAACCTAGCTTGTAAATAGCACTTTAATGTTTACTTCAAAATGAAAATCGTTAGTGGACGAAGTTCAGATCTTGAACTTAGAGAGGAAGCTTGGAAAAGAGTAATCCTACCCAATTCAAAGTTGAATGAGGAAGTTACTTCTTTGGCTGTAGTGAACACGATGAATGCTTAATTCAATAAGGGCTGTTCTCTGACAATCAACGTCGTCGTCAATGATGTGCAAATAAACTATGTACAACCACTCATCCTGCAAGGACCAGTAAAAGAATACAGAGGGCTTATGCCTATGGTCTCTCTGATTGCTGAATTAGGGGCTTTAGAGGGAGGAGCTACAGGAATCACGAAAGATATAAATACTTCTAAGGCATACTAGAAACGATTGAGCAAAGCTCAGGTACATAATCGTACAACAAATTATATCGCAATGGGAAAATAAGTGTTCTTACGTCCACGCCCAAAAAATTGATTGATGAACCACCAAGATTAGACTATACCTAGAGAGGTCTGCAAAAGTGGACTAAAGTGCTAAATTCCATTCTAAGAGTATTCATAGCAATATAGGCTTTACCTACTGGATATCCATGGAAGTACGTATGTGCCATATTCAATTTTGATAGAGATAGATGTAAGAGTACGAAATGGGTGCTGTATAAAAAACAAAGGAGTGATGGGATACTTAGACAGATTCAATAATATAAGCTCATTGTTTAATTTGAACATTATCTCGGAGGAACACCGATCATATATAATCATAGACGTTATCAATAGTACGATACTATATTATGCTTAAATCTTGATCTGTTATTAGTTAAATACACGCGCTAACGAATAATCTTAATAAACATGACCATCACACGTAATTTGTCAGCTCATAGTTATAATATGAGAAAGAATTTGTATACGCATATACTTCTGGAAGAAGTGTATCATCATGAATAATGTATTTCGACTTGATACATTTTTCAACATTTAATTTCACATCGAAAATTGAAGAACGTAATAATAAATACTAGTGCGAAGGAGAAGATTACATCGTTCCTTTGGGTACTTATAAGCTTGAAGCCTTGGACTATTACTTAAGACTATAAGTCTCGAATAAAGTAAAACTCTCCATCATTGGTGATCCCACCATCTTAATATGTTACATGAAATGCAATAGATCAATATATTTTACTCTACCTGGTACGTTCACATCTCTTCTAGGTTTTGAACATGACATTCTTCCTTCTTTGAAAACACACATCTCCTTAAATTATGTGGATATCCTACACGTGAAAGTGATCCATGTAAAATGCAGTCTCTCTCTCTCTTTCTCTCTCTCTCTCTCTCTCTCTCTCTCTCTCTCTATATATATATATATATATATAATAGAAAATATATATTTAACTATGTATATAATTAATTATATATATATATGATACGTTGCATGATGGTTCCTAAGGATCAGGCCTGAAACCAAAAGAGGTGAGCATTAAATCCTCCTCCCCTACCAGTCACTCAATGGTATGGTTAATTAATTTAAATTATACACTATACTTCCGTTTGACTGTGGCTTACTGTTATAGAAGAGTCCAGATCAGCTCGTTTGGAAGAGGGCTCTAACATGTTGCTATGTCTTTTAAGATAGGCTAAAATCTTCTAAAGCAGGTAGTGAACTATCCTCACAATTCACCTATAGTTTGAATATTTTACAAATTCAAAGATATCGTTACTGGAATCCAGAACTATAACAGGAGCCCCAAAATTAAATAGACTAACAAAGTAAAGGAACACATTAATTAACTTACTGATGGTACACTTACCCTCATGGACCAAATAGCTTTTTACTATTTTTGAAGACCTTTAACACCAGTGCTAGATTGGCTTGGAAGATATCTGCCTACTGCTCGTTGGAGATCAGCAAGAATTGGTTCAGCAGCCATACGCTGCATTGTACGTCCACTAAAGATAGGAGATGTCAACCAAAGAGCGTCTTTATAGCTCTGAGACTTGTGACGTTATTGTTGCGTCCAATCTCAAGACCTGTAAGTATATTTTTTAACCATTTCGATGTTTAATACAGTTATAGGTAAGATAGCTGCGTACTTGCTCGACTTGATGTAAACTAAAGCCTTTAACTAGAGAGGTTAAGTCCATACATATAGCGTACAAAAATCGAAGAGATATTTTTTTCACCATCCAAGGAGTTAGCCTACTACGAAGGATGGCCTCTCGTAGTAAAGGCTCAAGTGATTTAACTTGGCTTAGAGAGATAAAATTGGAGCTTGGAGCTCACCTACTCTAAAACGAAAGACTGTGTGTCACAAACATTTTTTAATAAGGAGTAAATTAAGAGTAAGTGTTTCCCTGATATTTCATGTCCATAATCACAATCTGATTGCGATTTGAATGTATCGAGCAACGTTCCTATAGTGAGAAATTAGCACCTACGTCAATTCTCTAAAAGTTTATTATGAATATTTTGGCAGATGCTATCAAGTTTTTAAAAATAAAATTTTTTGCTTTGAAGATTGAAGCCTAGGTTGTAAAAAAGAAATAGTTAGAAAATTCGATTAAGACAATCTTACTATTTTGAGAGCTGCATTAAATTTTCTAAAATATGATTTTGACACTTAGTAGCTGATGGATGATTTAAGTGATTTGATTTATTGGAAATATTTGTGGGATTTGAACGATAAGGGTTATTTTGGTGAAATAATTGATTTTGTTGAAGTGAGTAATATGTATGTAATAAATGATTTAGATGAAAGGAACGAACGTAGAGAAATGAGTTAATCTAACTACATTAGTGAAATGATAGTAATGATTGAAATGAGTGAAATGGGTATAGTAGTTGAAATGGGTTAAAATGGTGAAATTGTTTATTTGGTTTATTTGGGTCATGTGAGTGATGGAAGTAATAGTCGATTTTTACACTTTGACAATAAAGTAAATGTTTGAAATGTCAATTTGAATATAATTTTAACTTTTTGATACCTGTTAACAATCTCATAAAAATCTATTCTAAGCAAGAGTTTCACTATTTATCAGATATAATTAGCTCGTTCTCAGCGATCGTAATGTATGTTAGAATTTAATTCGAGATCTCTATGTACAAAACTTGCTTCCTTAAAGTAACTTTCAAAGTGTCATCCATTTTAATTTATATTTCCGTTCGAGCAGATACTTGTGTGAGGCCTTTAAGACGACGACCTCTAAGTAAAGATGCACTAGGGGTATGCCGTATTCTCCCGGGACTAAGGCCAGGCTGCGACCCAGACATATTATTCCTCACTTTTTCTTTGGTGACACATTAAGTATTCTAGAGCAGAGCCTATGGTCCTTAATTGTCGCCCCATCCGATTTATTTATGATAATCTATGAGAGTACATTTGGGTGGGACTCTGACTAGACAATGATTGAACGATGCTCTAACCACGGTCCTTAGGCCACGTTATTGTGTCACTAAGTTCTAGTTCAAGGAATGATGTCAGGTCTCTCTTACTTTCTTGAGAAAGGAGGCATCCTAGTCCATCTCTTTGGTTGTGGCATTGCTTGTTATATAACATCCATTACTATTATTTTTTTCTCTGTGAACCATGTTTTCCCCACCAATTATCTACCATGTGGTACGAGGTGGGTGATCGTCATATTTAGTTAGTTCTAAAGGTGGCAATAAATGCCTTTTACTCAGACATTTAAAATTCTAGCCTACTTAATGTTCAGAAGGCTTGTGTTTACTCATCTACTATCCTTGCAATATACTACCTATTTATTGAAAGACCGTACTCCTCACAAAATAGGCTACAACAGCCCTACTATATAAAGCCTCTTGAAAACTTTTTTATTCTCAGATCATTCAGAGATGAAGGAAGAAAATGTTTAACTTTATAGCAATGTATTTTTAAACGTTTTAAATAAAACATTGAACTTTTTAACGGTGTACATTTTTGTTAAATATTACCATGGTAAGTTTATTAATTAAATGTAGAGTGTTATGTATACAATAAATTTAACAATTTTGTAAAAATACACATAATTTTATATTTTTACTTTTATATCATATGCTTTAAGCGAATCAAAAGAAAGTTCTAGCTAGCTATTATTCTAATGAAATCAATTTCAGTGGTCGTTGTGTTTAAGGCTGGGTCCACAAATGTACTGCCCTCCAGCTGCATCTGGCACACAAGAAATGTCTGACCAATCCACTTTTTTGCAATAATTTTATATTAATATCTGGCCTGCTGTCATATACGCACACATAAAATCATGATTCGTTGTTACTGTCTATATAATTTTTAACAACAAAAAACCCTTATAGTTGGACATAGGAATCAAACACGTGGCTCTTTGCTTCATGTGCCACTGTTCTACGACCATATCATCCTGGCTTGTCTCGTATTTAGGGCCATCTTTTCCCAGTTGTTGTATTCAGTCTGATTTGGGTTGCTTTTAAAAGTAATAAAATTAGCTAATAATTGTTACATATTAAAGTAAGTTTTGTAATCAATGGTTATAATTTAGTGGACTTAAAAATTTAGATACAAATGTGTTATTTTGTTATACTTAAAAATTAAGATATTTTCGTAAAAATAGGAAAAATTACTAATATGAGGTATGTGTATATCTGTGTCTCACTCATAAATCTTCCAACAAGTTTGTAGTTCTCTATCAAAAATTGAAGCAAACATTAAAATAATACACCTGCTGGTTTTGTTTTGATCTAATTTGGGACGGAATTTTAGAGGCAAGCGTATTTAATTAAGAACAATGAGCTGAGGGATTATGCACATAGTTTATTGTAATATTTCTTGTCCGACTTGGCAGCACAAGTTCACTAATTATCCTCTTAATAATTATGAAAGTAACATATCATTTGAGTATTTGGGTGAAATATTTAATGTGAAATATTTTCAAATATATTAGGATACTACAGTGTGGTGGGTCCAAAAATAATGTAATCTAACTTATAATACATAACTTAATTCACGTTATGTCTGCTTTCTTGTTCATAGGTGATCGTTGATTAATAGTGCCACAGTAGACTGTGGAAGAACGCTCTTGGGAGGGCGGAACAGTATATGTGAAGTTATAGTCATTGATGTGATAATGGCGAATACTTGGAAGTTGTTACTAATTGTTCTGAGGAATACTTTCACCCAAGAACACCACACTGAATTGGATGAAAATGTTCATAATGACTGGTTCAGTGATTAATCATAATCAAAGACGATCTGGAAGGCCACGAAAAATTAGAACAAATGAATATGTCAGTCGTGTTTTGGACAAAGTTTTCCAATCTCCAAAGAAAATCATGCTACATGTGTTGAAATAATTATCTATTGAATACACCAGTGTGCAAGGCCGTAGCCAGCCAATAATTTCAGGGGGGGTTTGGTGGGCACATCCCCCAATTGCTGGAAGCTAGAAAAAAATTCTAAATGATAAACCGTTCTAGAAGCTCTCTGACGTGTTTTTTATAGTAACAAAGCCCCCTAATTTGTATTAGTATCTTAATTTTGATATGGTTTGAACCATAAATAAAGTCATATATATTTTGTTCATAAAATTTCGCGGGGGGTTTGAATCCCCAAAACCCACCCCTGGCTACGGCCTTGCCAGTGTGCACCATATATATGATCTAGGATATTGGTGCTTACTTATATCTCATACAGGTACTTCATGAGTTAAAGCCTCCGGATTTCCATGATCGCTTGCATTGCTGTGAACGTGTGTTGGCGAACCTTTATGAGGACTCACATTACATTGGTGATTGATGGTTGACTGATGAATGCCATGTTCTCCTCAGTGGACATGTAAACAAAATAATTCTAGTTTTATAGCCTGGGAAAAGCTTGATGAGTAAGTGCAAACACTATTTCATTCTGAGAAGGTAACAGTCTGGGTATCAAGTTTCCAACAATAGTGTTATTGGCCCCTATTTTATTCAATATGAAAATGGTAACACAACAACCGTAACTGCTAGAATATATAAAGAGCAAATCATTGACAGAGTTCTTGCAGACTTACAAACATTTAGTGATCTGAATAATCTGGGTTTTGAGAATCAAGATTTTCAGCAGGACGAATAAACATCCCCCATAGGTCATTGAAAAAGAACAATGTTAGCGGAATTTTATCCACATCAACTTGTGTAACGAGGGACCTACTTTCCTTATCCACCTTGAAGACCAGACATAATTTTATGCGATGCGTTTATGTAGGAAATATTGAAAGAAAACGGTTTTACACGTATTCCAATAAATCTGAAACAGCCTCGCAAAAACATTGTATCAGTGATCAGTGAACCCGTACAATGAACTAACATGGATGCCCGAGTTATTGGTCGCGTGTAATTTGTCGTTTGCAATGAAGGAGAACATGTAGAACTTTTACTCAATCATACGATAAAGATAACCTAACTGGTAAATTAGTTTGGATGTATTAATATTTGAACCATCCAGTATAGTGCATAGAGCTTCTCAGAACTTACAAGATGTCTTACTAAATTTGAAATAAATTTTAATATGATTTTTTTGGTTCAACCATATAAAAATCTAATTTAAAATTAATCACACATCTAAAAATAAAAATATAAACGAAAAATTATTCATTTTACAATATAAAATAAATTATTTGTTTGTCTAGTGTAAGAAATACTCTTAGAGAGCACAAATAACCCGTTCCCCCCCAGTATTTCTTAATAATTAACAAATTTTTTTTAAAACTACTTTTTTTGGATCCCAACGTTACAAGGTTACCGTGAAGTCAACTAGCCAAGATTACACAATGTTTTAACAGTTTTATATTTACATATTTTTCATGGACATAAAGACTTGCTACTATATTCCAGATTTGGTCAGTATAATTTCAAGCATTATTATGTTTAATTTAGGTACTCACCTATTCTCTGCAATTATTACTCTAGCAAATCAATCGATCGATTTATTTGGTTTGTTTTCTCCGACATTCTTGTAAAAAGAGTGAAGTCAGACTGCTGAGTTATCGCTCCAAGAGATCTAACGGCATGGCGGCACAGTTCTGTAGAGCAATTAGGTGGAGAAAAATCAACAAGGAAGTTTATTATGACTTGTTTCGATATACAGTTTGAAAGTGAAAGATAACATATAACATTTTTTACTATTTAACCAGTCTCAATATTTTTTAAGTTTATTTCCTTTTATTTTGATTCCCTACCATTTCTTTTTCTTTTAATCAACTTTCAAAAATTTGAAGGTATATTTTCGGCACTAAAATACGTTCACCTTATTGTTAATATTCATGAGCTCCATTTTCAAATCTTTTTCAAATTTGTACTGGAAGATAAGAACATAGAACCATTTTTAAGGATAATCAAGATTTATATTTTTGGCATCGTTTTGACCCTGACTTCAATCTATTGTCATGGATTTCCATCTTAAAGAATAACATCAAAAATGTAGCCCAAGTTGCATAAAACTATTTCAAAAGTTATCCTATTGTCCAGTAAGATTTTATTAGTGTTTGTAAGAAGAGTGCAGTATTATTTTTACTATTATGAATAAAATTAAAATTCCACGCCTCTTCAAGCAAATCTACAATGAAAATCTACATGGGTAAGAGAGCTCTGATTTTTTTATATCCGTGTGTCATCCGTCCCCAAATCCAAACAACCATCAAAAGTATCAATTATAATTATTATTACTGTATTTAAACTTTTTTTTAATATTCTATTTTCCCATTTATTGATATCAAAAGTATATTATTTTAAGTACTAAACTTTATTTTCTTTACCGTTGTTAATATTTTAAAGGATTTTAAAACAATTAACATTTTTTTAAACTATGCCTAAAGTATGAGTAGGCCTATTTATTATATTTCTTTTTGAGAACGCTATTTATTTTAATAAAAGTAAGTATTAATAAATGTGGTCTTTTGTAGACAAATTATTTCCTTCATTAATAATTTATTTATAAATAATGTAGAATTACCTGTCTAATTCGTAATAATTTGCATCATGTAACCACAATTTTAATTCAATTTTTTTTTAGTTAGTGCCATTAGTTTATATTTATTATATTAGGTATCAAAGGTCGGGTAGCTTCATGCATAAAACTAAGTTACATATTGAGAATGAACACATCTCTATAAATATATTTTAGTATTTCATATTATGTCTTCCATAATACAAGTTTTCCTTAGACCTAATTTAGGGTTTTTCTTTTAAGTATATATCACTTTGTGTCGTTCATTCATGTTTGGGTTATCTAGCATCGAGGAGAAAGTTATTGTAGTCCTGAGTCAGAATATATTAGCAACAAGGTAAACAAACACAAAGGCTCTACCTAACTTTAAATACCTTGAGGTCCCAAGATATTAAGAGTCGTCATGCACTGAGCAGAAAAGGGTTAAGACAGTTTAAGTTGAAATTATTCTGTTATATTATACTATATTATTTTAGTATATCTAGTTGATAAAGTACGTTCAAGCATTCCGGGTGTGTTTATTCGATTTTATGTCTCCTTTTGGAACCCTTCAAAGTCTTTTTTTGGACCAAAACCATCACATTTTCTTCTACTTCTTTTTACCAAACGTTACTAGTTTTAGTTTTTTTGGTAAATTATTTGTTCTTCCTATTATTTTGTGTATATTTGTTTACCAATTCTTCATGGAACTTTACACTCGCCTTTCCAATCCCTTCTTTTTCGATGATCCTGCCATGAGTAAACGTTAGGATAGAAATACCCCAAGGAATACGTCATATATTTAGAGTGTTCTGTAAATAGGATCTATTATACAACCAAACATTGGAAACATTTAGTTATTGTTTACATTCAAACGTTGGATTCGTAACCAAATCAAGGGGTACAAATAGAAAACCTATTATTTACATATAATTTAAGATGTATGTGTACAATACATGAGTTTTTCGGGTGACTTTATTTTGTATTATTTAATTCATGTTTAGTTGCAGTGATAACTTTTATAAATATAATACACATTAAAATGATTTTAATTAAATAATTTGAAGAAAATTAATAAATCGTCTGTTTGCTTCAGTATAGCTCTTCAAATATATTCAATACAACTTTATGATATGTTTTCTAAATAAATGTTATTAATGTGCATTCTTAACTAATTATTAATGTATATATATATATATATATATATGCGTATATTTATTATATGTATATATAGATGTATATATAGTCTTATAAGTCAAATATGGACACATAAATGATTTAAAGTATAAATTCAGATATTCCAGGTTTATAAAGGTTTAGATTTTATGTAAACACATATTTATTTTCATTCAGTGAGCTCAGTGGAGGCGGGGACTAAGGTGTATATCTCGTATTCTAAGATTTTAGCACCCAATTATACTACTTTCTTGGGCTATAAGTATTGATGATGACATGGAGTAAGGCTACAGTTGAGCTAACATTTCAGAGTGGGCTTCCTTAATGCTGTAAGTAAAGAATTAATTTTAATATTAAATACCTCTAGAAGCTATATGAAGTTTATTTTTTTTATAAAGAAGGTCAGGGACTATGTGCTAAAATTTGGTTAACGTTCAGAAATATACATAGCGTTTCCTAACTTGAACTTAAAAAATTTACATTAATAAATTCTAAATAAATGTATAATTGTTAATATTACCGGGTGGAAGGGTTGAACATTAACCCTAGAAAATAATATTTCCCTCTGTAATAAATTCCCGCCCAACCTCCCCCTTTGTAATTCTGTGTTTCAATACCCTCCTATTTTTGAATATGATATGATTAAACAAGAACTTATATAGATTATAAGGTCATCGAAGGGAAATACCCTCCTATTTTTGAATATGATATGATTAAACAAGAACTTATATAGATTATAAGGTCATCGAAGGGAAATTTTAAACATTAGTCTTGGACCGTTATAAATATCTTCTAGGGGCATCACTATTTTTTTTAAATATCTCAGCACAGACTACTTCAAATAGATTCCAAGGGAATATGATTTATTTTTAATACCCAGGTGTGGATCATTCCAATAGCTTAGAAGTCATATTTATATAAATGTGTATATATAAAAATTTAATTACATATATGATATAAATTTATATAGTCATGATATAAATATATTGATATATATCTATATTATAAATATATATAATTGTATACATTTATGATATAAATATATATATATATACATTTATGATATAAATATATATATATATTTTAAATACATATATTTATTAATATACAAATATATATATACGTATATATATGTATATATATAGATCTATATATTTATTTATATACAAATATACATATATTGTTGTATTATTACATATAAATATATGTATTGTTGTATTATTATATTTCAATATATTATTATATATAAATATATATTTATAGATATACATTGTTATATTATTATATATAAATATAAATTTATATATTTAGATATGTAATATATATTACTATATCTATACATATATTTATACTATATGTATTAATATTTATTGAAATAAATATGTTATATATATTTATTTAAATATATAATAGGCATATATGGTCGAAGCTTTATGTGAATTTTCTTCCCAAAACATCTCTCCTCAAACTCGGGTTCGTTCAATTCTCTAATAGGTGTGAATATAACAAATACATGACAATTTGAAAAATCTTTAAAAGTTTGGTTTTTAATAGAAATCATAAAAATAGTTTGAAAAACATATATTTAATCTCTTACATAGAGTTTGTTTTATAAATTTTAAAGTAAAAATTTATTTTTATACTAGCTAACCCGACAGACGTCGTTCTGTCAAACGCTATTGGATTGTGGCAGTCCCACAAACTTATCTTTTCTGGTCAAGTTCTGGTGATGGCGTCGCTTATAAAGTACACACGTCGTGATGACATCTTTAGTTTTCAGTAATGGTCACCAGGACAGACAAGTTTGTGATACTATACAGTCACAAACGTGTAATTTAAACAAAAAATTGAATATAAACCTATTTCAGAGTGATCACTTTATTTATTTACTATCAAATAATTACCGTGGAGTAAACAATAAATTTGCATAATGTTAATAT
>CABFWB010003366.1:0-34838 GCA_902151455.1 Timema bartmani
GTAATTTTTTTAATACACTCTGATGATTGACTGAAATTGCAAATTTGTCAATAAGCTCAACCCACTGTACACATTCCTACTTTGATATAATCTTGTCATCCAACATCTGTGAGGTTTTGGGCTTTGTTTTCTTTGGTCTTAATGGATATAATGGATATATGCAGCTGCTGCTACTTACATACATACTCATCACAACACCAATGAAGCACAACTAAAAAATATTAATTTATAATATAATTTATGAGGCTATCAACTATGGGAACATGTTGCAAACATGTTCTGTTCAAGTTTAGACACTCGGGACAGCCAACAGAACAACGAACATGTTCTGCTCTAGTCTGGACCAGGCTTTAAGCTCACAGAGGAAATAAGGAGCCAATTTCATGAATGGAGAGGAATTAAAGTTGTCTTTTTCCTTAGCAGGTTATAAATCATCGGTCAGTATGGCTCGACTGTGGGCTGACGCCACAGAGTTGTTGTTTTAGTATAAATCATCGATAAAGTAGGAATATATAAATTTACATTTAATCTAACACCTATTTAAATTAGATATAGAAATTATTTTCAGACTCGGGCTACTCAGATAAATTACTTTAACTAACTCGTTATTCAGCTCCTCACAATAAATTTATTGCCAATAAAATTTGTCCTGTTGTAATTATTATATTAAAACAAATATTAGGATATTTTCTTTTCACACCTTGAAGTCTTTCTTTTTCCATTTGTTTCGTCACATTTTAGATCCATATATTAGTGAAGTCAAAGCAGGTATAAGGAAGTTAAAGAACCTTAAGTCTCAAGGTATAGACCTAGATTCATTTCCTGCAGGATTAATAACGAGAGGTGGTGAAAAGTTAGTAATAGAAATTCATAAATTGCTATATTCCATTTGAAACCATTACTAAAAGAATGGAAGGAAGGTATTATAATGATCACTTGTTTAGAAAGGGTATAGAACCGAATGTAATGACTAACCTATAGAGGTATCTCGCTACTACCAACATGCTAGAGGTATTTCACTACTACCAACATGCTATAAAATGTATCCAACATCATTTTAATGAGATTGATGTCGTATGTAGGGATCATCAGTGTAGATTTTGACAAAGTAGATCATCAACAGATCACCTGCTTCGGTGGCCGCATGGTATAAGGCGTTACTCTCGTGTTAGATTAGACGGCCGATGACAGGGTGATTGGGGTTCGAATCCTGCTCGGGTGTACTGAGGGTGTTTTTTATAAAATGGTTTTCCTCTCCTCTCCACAAAAATGGGGGTACACTTCCTCTAAATTCAACCTTACTCATCCCTAACTCATTAGAGTAATTAGTACATATGTGAATAACCTGAAAAGGTAAGATGCGATGTTAAAAAAAACAAAGAATCAGATTTGTACTATTTGGCAAATATTAGAAAAAAAGTGTGAAAACAGTTCATCAGTTGTATATAGATTTTAAAAAGGGCTATGATTAGATTAAAAGATACCTAAAAAACTTGTCAAATTAATTGTGTGGCAGGGTACGGAATGGGTGTCACTTATCAGGTACTTTTGAAATACATAATGGGTTGAAATAAGGATATGTACATTTCACATTACTTTGAATCTAGCCTTAGAGAATGCTATTAGGCTAATGGAAGAGAGTAGGGGAGGGTTGACATTAAACGGTATAATGCAGCTATTAGGATATACAGATGATTTAGCTTTGTTGAGCAATAGTAAGAAAGCTGTTGAAAGAAATGAAGACATTTTATTACAGGCTATCAAGGAAGGTTTAGAAGTGAGCGCTGAAATTACTGTAAGGGCCCTAGTGCATCTCTCATAAAATAACTAACTCTAGTACCAGATAAACACCATTTTAAGGGTGTTTATTCTGGGAACAGTGCTAAAAACAATGTAGTTCATACTTTAGAAAATGTAACATTTATTCGCTGCACAGCAATACTAGTTCCCCTTGGTATATTGCTGCATCTTTCATGTTGCACAGTGTTGCTGAGACGTAGCAATGTGAAAACTAAGTAAGTAGTTAATAGTTCTATCATTATTGTCCACAGCGCCCAAATCCATTCAAAGAATTCTTGATCAGAAATCAATTCTGTACCTATTACTATCAGTTTGTCTTAACCTAATGTTATTTGGCACTTTCCACAACATACTAGGGATGGGCCCTTCAATACTTCAAATCCTTTCAATCCATAAGGATATTCCATGATTAAAAAAAAAAAAATCTGATTCAAGACTCAAATCCTTAAAAAAAAAAGTTTCTTCCATCTTTTCACTCGCCTCGGTGGCATAGTTGGCTAACGCGCCAGTCGTGTTGAGCCAGTCCACCGAGGACGGGGAGATCGAGGTTCGAATCTCGGTCGGGTGAACTGGGGTTGGTTTTCCTAAATGGTTTTCCACTCTCCTTCCACGCAAATGCGGGTTCACTTCCTCTAAATTCTACCTTCCCAATTCCTAATCCATTAGTGTAATTAGTACTTAAGCGTATAACCCGAACGGGTAGTAAGATGCGGCGCTAAATAATAATAATACTAATAATAATAATAATCTTCCATCTTTTCAAGTGAAATTTGTTTTATAGCTCTAATACTATTTATTGGAGGTTCACAACAAATTATAAATATAGGATGAACTTAACAACCAGTCCCCAGACCAGTAATTTAACACTTAACTGAATGTATGAATGTTATAATTAATAAACTATAAGAAAGAGTGTTAACATTTAGTTACTATTAGTATTTTATATTATTCTATTATATTTAAATTTCCTCTTCAGTTAATTTTTTTTCCAAGATTCGGATTCGAGAGTGAATTGGAGATTCGGATTTGTAAAATAGTGAATTCGACCCAACTCTACAATATACTCTCACAAACCATGCATCATAAAAATGTCAATTGTAAAAAAAAAAGTTAAGTTTTAGGGATTTTAGAAACCAACTGTGAGACCTGCATAGACAAATTTAGGGCCACACTTAAGGGTGTGCAAATAGTGAGGCCGCACAGGGCTCTGTGGTTTGGGGAGTCCTGCGCTAGCTTAGGTGACTGAGGATAAACACAAGTTGGGATGAGAAATTTTTCTTGCCCGCTCTTTTCGCCTTTTTTTCCTGTACAGGCGATCTAGCAAATATGGTCAGAGTGTAAATTTAAATAAAACATAATCATGAGATTTGATTTATTGAACGAGTGAAACAAGTTTTCTGTTTTAACTCCACCAATTTGCATTTGTCTGTATATTTGTGGTGGATATGTCTCACGATAACTTTTGAAGGCATTAGCAGATTTTATTCAAATGTAGCACAGTTGTTCTTTGTACCTTTATACAGCTCTAGTTAGTTGGAGAGAAATCAACCCTTATATGTATAAAAATACAGATTTTAGAATTATTACATATATTTATTTACCTTTTAAGTCATTTCCTGATACCTTATAAGGGTGAGAACTGGTATATAGGGGCAAACTACTTTAATAATACTAAACAAGAACTGGGGGCTCACGTCTGCTAAGGGCAGCCCTGCACAGATGAAGTGATTTTTTTTTTAATCTTAAATAAACAAATGTATTATGATGTATGCCTAATGTTAACCTTACAATTATCTCCACTAATTTTTTTTTTAAACATTTTGGTTGCTATACTCTATTTGCAGTATTGGAACTCGGCTCCTAGAATTACAAATTTGCATTAAAACCCTTGGCCCTGTCGAGTGCAAGTAAAACCTATTTTGAGGGATGGTGGACGGGAGGGTGAAAGGCGTGGCGTGGCTTCACAACTGACCAAAGTATCCTTCCGCGTCAACAAGAACAGATGGATCATAGAAACTATAGATGGCGCTAGCTACCGGACAGGTCTTGCAGAAAAATCATACGTTTGGAAATATCAGTTTTCTCGAGAACAAGTGAAATTTTTATAGTAATATTTTCAACACCTCATCTAAGATAATGAATCAATGTTGATTAGGTGTTACATTTTCTTATTTTTTGTTATGGAACCGGCATTTTAATATTGAAAAATACAAAAATTATTGATATTTGATCACTGTTAAAATTATAGAGGTGTTTATATAAAAAGTATAACTTAATCAACATGCTTATATTCTTTAACAAATTGTTTCTGAAAAGAAAATTGCAAAACAATAAAAATTCTTAAAGATAATGGTTTGTTCCCATGGCTCTGCATTTCCACGTCAAATTAAAAGGGATAATCGCCTTAAGCGCTTCAACAAAACTTATTAAAAATTGGATAAAGGAAACTTCTCTGGAATTATTTGGTTTATATGTCCTGTCTGTTGCTAGTGTTATCCAAGCCCAAACTAGCTTACTAACAGTGGGTTTTAAGCTAATTGTTTTCTATGTTGCCCTGTTCAGTGCTAGCAATGTAAAGTGTGAACTGTGTTCTTCTTTATATAGTAAAAGCCAAATCGTGTTTGTTCTCTTTGTTGTGTTTCCAAACTCCCCTACCTTCTTTAATGTTACCATGTATAACGAAACATCTCAAGATACATTCCTTAGAGAGGTTTACTTATTAATAGTTACGGGTGTGTGTAGCTTCACAGCTTCAACTTTTCTTAAAAAAAATTCTAGGTTCGACAATTATGAAGCTTCGTCAATCTTTGCACATTCTTGAAACAAAACATTAATTGAAGAGCCGATTATAGTAAGAAAAACCTACTCTACATATGCTTGAAAGGTTACTCTCAGTTAGTCAAGTATATTATCAAACATCTGTGTAGAGTAGGAAGAAACTCCCTTTTGATACCAAGTCAAGTAATTTGTTTTATAAAAGTGGTTTGTCTCTATTATATTATTGTAATAAGATGATATAGGGTATGACACCTTAGCTCAGTCGGTAGCGTGTCTGCCTGCTGAGCTAAGGGTCCCAGGTTCGATTCCCGGCATGGCAGAAAATTTACCAGTGATGAAAATATGGGTTTACCCTTTCACATTGATAAATTAACAGCCAGGGACTGTATGTTGTGCCTGTCCTGGTCTTAAGGTAGTTTATAAGGCATATTAAACTATGACAGGCCTAGCCAGTCGGTAGTGGAAAAATGTATGACTTGAATAAAAAACTGATCCAGGCCATAGGCTGGAAACAATAATGGATGTTTAAAAAAAGGATAATATAGCACAATGTAATTTTTTTTTTTAAATTGAAAGCAAATTTGTTTTAGTGTTAACCCTCTTACTGGACGTGGTAGGTATCTACAACCTGTACTTTTGAATTTAAACAAAATGAGTGTATAATTAAAGAAAATGCACTAGAATTACCCTGGAGAAGGGGAAAAAAATCTCAATCAGTGCAACCAGCCAGGTCTGGAACATCGGCCCTTCAATCAGGCCTAGAATACAGACACTTAATATTATATTAGAAATGTAGTTAGCTGGATAGAAGTGGCATCTACAATCTTCAATCCATTCAGATGTCAGCAGCCCCTAATAGGCTTCTCTAATCGCCAGTGGCAATGAGATTGAATATTTCTCACAAAATTATGCTAAGGCAAACATTCTCGATATTGTTTTCTTCTAAAACTGGATCTAGTCATTAATTTGTGCTTATTCCCAGTTGTGTCTTGGCTAACGATATTCTGTGGCCTTGGATGGAGTTGAAAGCAGGAATACGTAAGAATAATTTACATTAAACTAAGCAGTTTCCAAACATAAAAAGAAGATTACAACAAAGATCTAAAAAATATTCTTCAACATCAAGAAATAACACTTTTACCATTGATATCTGGTCCATTGTACTTCAGTTCTTCTTCACATGGTGATAACATCAACAGTTCTTTAATACCTGTCAAGGGTGTCCTGGAATTTAATGATAACTCTCTATCTTCATTTAAAAAGTTTGTCATCTAATGCCGCTATGGTCATGAGGGATTTTCAACAATTGTTGATATCATCATGTAATGAAAATTAAACTCTTATGTTTGTATTGAAGCAATATTTATTTATTTTGGCAAAAAAAAAATGTTTAGCTATAAATCCTGGCCTTTTCTCACATTCTCTAAATTCCCACTTTAACAAATTTTGTTTTGATTTATGTTTTGTGTAAATGTGTGATGAATATATTCTGCGCTTCATAGCTATATTTATAGACAGCTATCCTATTTTAGTGATTAGCTTCCAAAGTATTGCAAAGTTTATAGGGGTGGACAGGATCCCGAAACCTCAGGAAAATATTGGGAATTTAAGCTAAAGGGTAGTTTGCAAGTGGGATGGGTCCTTTGAGGCTAAAGGGTAGTTTAAAAGTCGGATGGGTACTTTGAGGCTAGTATGTAGTTTGCAAGAGGGATGGGTATTTTGAGTAGGGTTGGGCCCTCAAATCCTTAAGAATATTGGAGATTCAAGGATTCGAGAAAATTTTGGATTTGATACTCAAATCATAAAAAAAGTGTTAGATTTCTAATAGTGTTTATTAGTGGCTCAAAGCCAATTATTAATATAGGATGAACTTAATAACCAAACCCCATACTAGTAATTTAACACTTATGAACGCTATAATGAATGGATTATATGAAAGAATCTTATCATTTAATTACTATTTGTATTTTCTATTATTCTATTAGCTATATTTATATGATAACTAGGTGTAGCCTAGATCCTGTACCCTCAGGAAAATGTCAGGAATTTATCTATTCTCGGTGGTGGTTGGGCGGGATTGACCCTTTCCCAAAAAGTATCTGGCGGGAAACAAAACAAAGGACTGTGGAGCTCATGTTCTAGCAGTTACTGCCAACTCATCACTGTTAATATCTTTTGTAGACAGTCTTCTTCTTTGTTATTTAGCAAACTTGGTGGCTGGGATTGGGAGGGGGTTATAGAGAGACAAGTTGGAAGTCACGTGACTTATTGTGTTCTGTCTATCAATAGTGATTTGTTGGGGTCAGCAAGTGAAAGAGCTTGAAAGATTTAGGGAAGGACAGGTATATTCTTCTATATTTAGGGATGAGGAAATGGGAGGAAAGGAAGTAGCTTGCCAAGGTCAACCCTTTATGAGGGTTCAGCTTGTCTGTTGTTGGCCAGACAGGGAGTAGAATATAAGGGGTGTCAAATCTAGAGAGAACATTTCAAACCTAGATAATATTTTGCAGTTTCATACTTAAAGCAAATTGAAGAGGAGCCAAACATTATGTTTTGTAGTATTTTTTTCCCCTATGCAAATAATTAAATATAAAACACCATTTTCAAAAGAAATTAACTAATAAAAATAATGTTCATCAAATATGTAATATAATTAACTATTAAATTAATTGTATTATTTGATGATAATTCAAAATTTTTCTATTTGATTTGATAAAAAAAATGCTATTTGCAGACACTTCTATTTATTTTTATTTTTTTATTACCTTTAGCAATTTTTTTTAGCACCGGTTCTTAGTACTCGCTCTGGTTACACGCCTATGTACTAATTACTCTAGTGTGTTAGGAATTTTATTTATTTATTTACACTATTTATCGCATTTCCTAGCATGTAACTCGGGACCTAGATCTATATCTTGAATTAACACTACATCTATGTTCTTAGTTCTTAGTATGTTAGGATTGAGGAAGATTGAATTTAGAGGTGTACCTGCATTTGCGTGGATAGAGTGGGAAACCATTTAGTAAAAACCATCTTTTAATATAACCAGCCAAATTCAAACTAAATATCCTCACCATCAGTAGTCCAGTCTATTGTGAGAGTGGTGCCTTAGATCATGCAACCACCGAACCAGGTTTCAATAATATTATAGCTTTAACAAGTCTTACCATATTAGTTTAGAAATAAATATATTTAAATATAAGATTATTCTAAAGGGTAATTTTAAAATTTCCCGTTCCTGTCCTGAAATAAAAATGTCATTCCCGTCCATCGCTAAAATTTTATTAAAGCTCTCAAGTAGACCAGCAAATCATGACCTGCCAATCTCAACAGGTTTTTAAATAAATAAAATGGCATAACTATGATCTGGATTATTTTCACAAAACTTGCATCACAAAAACAAATTCAGTCATCTCACAAACTATATTGGTATTGTCATGATAATTTCTAACAGTGAAAATTTTACATCTTTTTAATCATTTTGATTACTATTATTTTTGTGTTGCGGGCCATCGTTTTCTGCACCATACAGAGTCCATGGGTAATGAAAGGTTATGCCACATAAATACTAACATTGAAAACAGTCATAAAAACATTTTCTCGTGGTTTTTGGCTGTTTGGTTTTAATAACATATTGGCATATATTTTATCACTACAAATTATAAAATCACAATTCAGGATGTAAACTAGACATGCATTCATATGTACCTCTAAACTGAGGTAGCTGAGTGACATAAAATGAGTAAAGTTCACAACAAGATCAAGTTAAAGAGCCAAAGAGTAGCAGCTGTTTCAATGACTCCTCGTTGATGGTTTGTAGTTGCTCCTGAGTGTTGGGTGTGCTCGCCTCCCCTTGACATGGCACATCATGACCGTCGTTGTTGTCAAACACGTACTGGTAGATACGCTCATCAGTCGACAAGGACAGATGTTTCAGCCTTTCAGAAGGCGAGGGCAGGGGCGGAGACATCACCAGGTTAAAGAAGTCCGTGGTCTCGGTCTCTGCTGTCTCTGTATCTCCAACAGGCCCCTCTTCACCCTCTCTTGGGGGACCATCCCCACTAACTATCGTAAGTATCGAGTGGTCACCGAGTGGGGAGACATGGTACAGCGACTGTTTGTGGCTGATAGGGGCCATCTCAGGGGGCTTAATAGCCTGAGTGTGACTCACAGGGAACGACTTTGGGCTAGGTGGAGTGTTTTGGATCTCTGCCCCCATCAAAATGGTGAATTTACTTGCAGAGGGCTCTGCCATCCATTCTTTTTGGGCTCTAATCTCTTCAAGACCTGCCTGCACAAAGCCAGATAGTACAAATTTGACTTTAGATCAAAATTATTTCCCACTCCACCTGTTTTAAGGTCATATAATACCCTACACATCACACTACATATAATTGATGGTAAAATTTATCCCTGAAGATTTCTAAGGCTGGAAAATAGCTCTATAAGGTAAAGCTCTTTTCGCTTTATGAGGTAATTGTATTATATTTGGAAGGAGGTACAGGAAAGGTGGATAGAAACATATAAAAGGGACAAACATAATATGGTTTTTACAATTGCTGCCATTGGACAAGAGGTAATGGTTGCCTCTTATGCACGAAATATATTAACATTAAGACACATCATTTACGTATTTCATGTGTAATGGCTGGCATCCATTTTCTCCTTACCCAGCACTAGTTGGATAAAATATTAGTTAGATTTTATTTGGAAAACTTACAATTTTAATATAAATAAGATGTAAAAAGTCTGAATGTACTAATTTTTTCCTTTAAAAATTCTACAAGATAATAAAATTTAAATTTACCATTCAAACTCATAACTGAAACCGAATAAGAATTTTTTTCCCCCTTTTCCCGACCCAATTCAAAAATATTTTTGACATCTACCAATATGAACATTTAAATTATGAACCCTTTCTGATCAAATTGCCATAAGCTTCTATATTTCTCTTCCAATTATTTGTTTATTTATTTTCTAATTTAAATAAATGTGAAGTTTGAACTTATTAAAAATCTCAATTTTATATATACACAGATCTAAATTATAATATTTTTTATTTGATTTTCCTGTTCCTGTGGGAAATTGTCGTTTTCTGAAGTCAAAATGTCATTCCCGCAAAGGCCTTAAAATAATTAATTCTTCCCTTCGCCTGCACAAGGCCAGATATTTCACAGAAAAGAGTATAACTCCCCTTAATCCCAGATTATACACCAGATATAGTACAATCATACAATCCATTTTTCAAAATAAGATGAGATCACATATTTACCTGTGTCTTGTAATTCAAAAGTTTCTGCAGGAGGTCCCCAGATTGACGGACTACAGTTCCTGGAGGTTGGGATGGGCACTTATGGGTGCGTTGACTCACCTATAGGACACACGAAATTTACCAACAGTTTGTTGATAGAACTACTGATTCTCTTGGGTGGCCACATTATTATGTTGAAGTTGGCAGTTGTTATCACTAAAGCCTGCATTTTTAAGGTGATCACATACTTTAGTCATAGGTTTTTTGGGTCTGTTTTTCCAGCTTTTGATACAAATATTTTAAAATATTTTACTGAATTCCACATACTTTTGAAGATATAACATAAAATTACATAGTTTTTGTGGTTTGTTTTAATAATGGTTTTATTTTTATGCCTTTCCTGGGGAAAATACTTTTAAATGATGTTTCACTAATTGTCAGGCAACCAGTACTTTTATAAGGGAATGTGACCAGTGAAGGGATGGCAGTGAGCAAAGTCTAAGTCAGGTATGCTGGATGGCCAGAGAGGATTACAATTGCTGTAACGTAGCTTTGCGCCTGACATTTCTCGTGCTGTGAAAAGGAAAGGGCTATTATAATGCCGGTGTCCATGTGACTTGTGGGTGCTTGCAATCAAACAGAGTAGAGAAGGATAGAAATAGCTACTCTACCATATTTCATGGTGTGTGAAAATGTAGGGAGGAGGGCAGTATTGTGGTTAGATAGCCAGACCGAATAGAGATTACAAGGTGTGACAAGTCTAGAGAACATAGTGAAAGAATGTTTTCAACAGCAGGGAATGTAGTAACACACCAGAGGGAGAACCTTAGTCCAGAGCATGTTGAGCAAATTGTGTTTATTCATAAAAATATGCATACAAAAACTAAATAAACATTGACAGATTAAACAGTTTCAGTGTCACATGTCATAGTATATTTTAGAGCTGTGAACAAAGTAGTATTCAATGGTGAATGATGCATTATCCAATCAGGAAAAAGCCCAAACAAGCACATTATTGTGTGTGAATGGAATTTATCAAAAACTAAATACAAGATGGTCTCTAACTACCAACGAGAGGACACGAGACAGATTAAAACACAACCAAACTCTCAGGGTTGAACTGCTTTAAACAATGGGGAACGGAATAATAGGTTACTTCTATGGGTTAATGTTTAAAAATATTACCTATATTAGTAAATAAATAATATCATCATAAATTAGGGAAATACTTTAGAGTAGGTCAACTATTTCCAAAGAAATCAAAAAATAAATCTATGCTTCTCATTACAAATATCAAAAAGTTTGCTAGACAAAAATTAGTCCGAAACAAGAAAAGATCCAACAAAATACATGTTTGATTAGATTAATTAACATTTTACCACTCAAATCACATCTTAATACATTTAGTGTTTTACCAAATTTATTTAAACTAGCATCAGTTAAGTCAGGCCCACTAAGTAACAATATCTTATAGAATAGATCGATTAAAAAACCTCAACCAAAGTTAAACTTAACTAAGGCTACAGGTAGCAGAAACTAGTCCTACACACTGACAACCTACCTTGTAACGGAAGCTCTTGCCACAAGCAGTGCACTTGTAGGGCATGACGCCAGTGTGTATGCGTCGGTGGACAAGGTAGGAAACTCTCTGCCGGAAACACTTGCCTGTCAACACGCACCAATGGTAAACAATAGTAAGGGTGACAAAGTTGAGTGCACAGCTTGTTTGTTTCTTATGATCTATAATAAGAATGAAAATATAGCTGTAAGAATATTTGCTAGTAAAGTTTCACGTACCTTTAAGTATATTAACTGGCAAAGTCCCAAGTAAATGTGAGAATAACAGCCAGCAAAGTCCCACATATCTGCTAGTATAGCAACCAGCAAAGTTCCACATACCTGTGTGCACATTGGCCAGCAAATTTCCACATTCCTGTGACCATATCAGCTGGCAAATTCCCACAGTCCTGTAAGCGTATGGGCCAGAAAAGTTCCACATACCTGTGAGTATATCAGCCAACTATCGTCATGAGCCTGCGAGTATAATGACTAATGGTGATCATGTAGAGATGTTAGTCAGCACTCGAGGACAACAAGTTAATCACAGCTCACACAAAACTGACAGTTGTTAGTCCCAACTAAGCAGAACAAGCTGCAACAACGACAACACCTTACAAATAGTTGTCAGTACCAGGATAAATACAACCTTTATAAACTATCACAGCTTGCCAGTGATAAGTATTCTACCACAGTCTAGAAAAACTACCACAACTTGCAAGTATAGTGATCTAGCACAATCCGGGAAAACTTCACAACTTGCAAGTATAGTGATCTAGCACAGTCCGGGAAAACTTCACAACTTGCAAGTATAGTGATCTAGCACAGTCCAGGAAAACTATCACAAAGTACAAGTATAGTGATCTAGCACAGTCCAAGAAAACTTCACAACTTGCAAGTATAGTGATCTAGCAGAGTCCAGGAAAACTTCACAACTTGCAAGTATAGTGATCTAGCCCAGTCCAGGAAAACTATCACAAAGTACAAGTATAATGTATAAAAATGAGGTGGCGCAGTGGCTAAATAATTTTATAGTAAAGGAAATTGATAGAACTAAAGAAAAAGGAAAAATAAACTACTAAGGGCCGGTCTTATGACTCCTGGATAAATATTAATCTGGTAGGTAAATATTTCTATCTGGTGGATAAGTTAAAAGTGCGTCTTTTGATTGCAAGATACCATTTATCTGCCAGATAAAATGTATTTATCCATCACATTTTTATGGGGAGGTTCAAGTACCTGATAACTTTTATCTGAAAGTTAAAATGGTTGTTGCCTCTAGTGACGTGTTGTTTTTAATGAGGTTTTGCCTATCAGAATCTGTTTTTAGGTTAAAATCTTGGTTCACGTGTTTAGTAAGCACAGGCCCAGGTTCTAGCGATATATAAATTTAGAACATTTAAGTTACACTTTTATATAAATTTAGAACATTTAAGTTACACTTTTATATAAATTTAGAACATTTAAGTTACACTTTTATATAAACTGACAAGCTATTTGTAGAGTTATATTTATATAAGAACAAATTATCAAAATATGAGTACAATAAATGAAATTTTGTAAACGTTGTACACAACTATTGACCACATTTTGGCAGACACCGAAATTAGCACTTGCAAGATAACTTAGTTCTGCGCCCACGTCACGCCATCTGTTTCCTCGCACTCGTTTAGCCGCCATTATTTAACAAATGTTGAGCGTTCTCGCCACTCAATAGGTTGTAGCGGTTGTGTCTGGGCTTATACGCATGCACACACCATTAAAAAGAGTACCAACATTGCTTTTTCTACGTAAAAATATATTTATCCTCCAGATAGCTATCCAGCAGATAAATTCAGTTCATAAAACGCATAAAATATTAAAGTGGCTGATAACCTTTAACTGGTAGCTAACTTTAACCTCCTGATAGCAATATTTAGCCTGTAGCCATAAGACCAGCACTAAGAGTAAATTTGATGAAGAAAGCCCACCTAAAATGTGTGAAGAATCCAATGCACAAAGGTGACATCTTCCTTTCTTCTGTCTTCTATAGTAGAAGTTGTCACACACACATTTTAACACAAATAGAATAATATTTCAGCACTGTTGCCTTTATCAAACATAAAGAAGAGAGTACAAATAACACAAACACTGGATTACTTCATTTTAAATTTAAATTGTGTTATTTGTACTCTCTTATTTGTGTTTGATAAAGGCAACAGTGTCGAAATATTATTCTATTTGTGTTAAAATGTGTGTGGGACTATTTCTACTATAGAAGACAGAAGAAAGGAAGATGACACCTTTGTGCATTGGATTCTTCACACATTTTAGGTGGGCTTTCTTCATCAAATTTACTCTTAGCAGTTTATTTTCTCTTTTTCTTTAGTTCTATCAATTTCCTTTACTATAAAAGTACAAGTATAGTGATCTACAGTCCATGAAAACTATCACAACCCAAATATAGTATTTAGCATAGTTAAGGAAAACTATCACAGCGTGCAAGTATAGTGATCTATCACATTCCATGATAACTACAACATTAAACAATATATTAGAATAAAGCTCTCCAATTTGAATGTTGGTATCATGACTTGTTTGTACTAATAACAACAACTCCCTGCTTTGCCTTACCTTGAAATTACCACTGAAACCTAAATTACAATCAAATAACAGTAAGTATGGATGAGTAGCTTGTTAATGATGAAATAATATGGAGATAAGTTACATCCAATTCTTTTTATTCAGAATTTTTTATTTGAATATTTATTTTGTATACAAATCTGAAATACAAATTTTAGGAAAATGGAAGCATGAGAAGCTGTTAACTTTTTTTTTACCAACACGTTTTATCACCCAATCATTATTCATATGTGATAATTACTCTAATGGGTCAGGGATGAGGAAGGAAGCATTTTATAGGTAGTGTACCTGCCTTTGCGTGGAAGTAGGGTGGGAAACCATTTTAGGAAAAACTACTCTCAGTAGACCTGACCGAGACTCGCACATCAATCTCCCCAGTCCAACACAAGAGTGATGCTTTAGACCATTGGGCCACTCAAGTGAATGATGTTAATTTTAATGTTTGAATTCTAATTTTTTCACATAATTTATAAATTACTGTAAACACATAGTCATTAATGTTAATGCATTTGTTAAAATGCGACTCACATTCATTAAAATGGTAAATTAATGGCCTGGGGTCTGGTTATTATGTTTGTTCTAAAACCACATTAAGACAAACAACTGATAAAACTATAATAGCTTTAAAAATAATAAAATTTAAAATATGTGAAAGAGAAATAAAATTTTGAAAATGAATTTTTTAATGCTAGGCCTCGAATACTCTTCATGACTAAAAGGATCCATCCCCAGAGAGATTTTATGAGCTGAAGAGTGAGGTTATCCTTTTATTGTGGTAAGGCCCTTGTTTAAATATCAGGTTTTGTTTTGAGGTTAAATTATAACTCCAGCTTAAGATGTTTATTGCCAATTTCAATGATAAGTTATCACATAACCTTAGCTTTAACTTGAGGTTTTACTAACTTAAAGAAGGTATACAACCTAGTGAGTTAAGCTCAAGTTTATAGATAGCATAGGCACCACTCTATTTGTCAGCTGACTGTTCAAAAAATGTTAATGATGCTACGTGATTCAGATTCAGTTGTTAGAGTATTTTAATAGGAGTAAAAATCTTACATTTCAACCAGAAACTAATTAATTCAAAGAATTTGATAAGCTAGATTTTTTTAACATCTCAGATTGACTAAAACTAATGCCATCGATTTGTTAGGTATTATTGGAGATGGTTGTAAGAGATCAACAAATAGGCGAGAGCCTTGCTATTGTAGATCTATAAAATGAATAAATGAAAAATGTAGACTTAGGGTGTTGTTAGTACTAAACCAAATATGAACACAAGATACTTTGTTGAATGAATAGCTTGGGCATAAACATTAGTATATTTTGTCGGCCAGTCATATATATTGATTGATCCTAATAATAATAAGTCCACAGTGATTGCTGGATATCAACCTGAATCAGCCTCCAATCATCCATTTCTGTGACATGCATGATTACTTCTTCTTTTAACAATTATTATCTCTCAGTTTGCATTAAATAGTAGATGGCTAGGTCTACAGTATGGTGTTGAACTTATGTATATTGGTTTACCCAAAACTAAACTTTACTAGACTTTACCAAGCACTCGGAAGGTCCAGTTAATAGACCCTGGTTCAATTCCCATAATCACTAGCTAGTGTCTGCTCTGGTTACCAGGAATAACAAGTATTGTAATTAACATTGCATTGTGATAGGTCAGTGTTGGTTCAAAATGTTATGGAAACAACATAACAATGCAGTGTTCACAAGGATATATATATATGTCTCACCACACGTCTCACAAGTAAATGGTTTCTCGCCAGTATGGATGCGTTGGTGGTTGTGGAGTGTTGACAGTTCCTTGAACGCACGGTCACACTCAGTGCACACATGCGGCTTGTCGTCACTGTGGTACAGCAAGTGTTTATGGTAAGATTGCTGGAACGTGAACGTCTTCTGGCACGTCGGGCAGGTGTACGGCATCTCCCCTGGAGACAAGTGGTCCACATTGATAAGAGGCAGGGAACCATTGGTTTATACTCCTGTGAATGTATGTGTGAAGGCAGTGGTTCACACTCCACTACAACCAGCTCTCCACAAGTATATCAAATGAGTGTAAAATAATTCAAAATTTTTACTAAACCAATTGTATATTTTACAACATTAAAATGTACTATGACCAAATTTTTCTTCGTTTAAAGTATTTGTCAATTTCTCCTTTATAATAATCTAGCTAAACAAAATATATAAAGAATTTTCAATAACTAATGCATATAACAAACTATTCCCATCCGAACAATGACTACTTTATCAGTCAAATAATAGTACATAACTATGGAAACAATTTTTGAGTAATCAAAATAACATTATTTGCCTAGAGCCAGTCTCACACTATTTGTGAATGTGGACAAATGTTCAGGTTTCGGATGACTGTCCGAGAAGCGTGGGAGGAACAGTAATGACGAATGTTTCGTTGAATATTCGGTATTTTGTCTCGAAGTGATCATTGGGCACAAATTAAAGGAAGTGAATGTTTGCCATTATTTGTGAGAAGTGTGGAACCTGCTTAACACAATAAATGAAAAATATATAAGTTATTTGAAATGTCTGTTCTATTTAATGAGCAAGTGACTATACCTGTGTGCAAGCGCTTGTGTTTCTTGAGGAAGTATTTTGTAGTAAAGAGTTTGTTGCACACCTCACATGCCCACTGCTTTCCATCGTGAGTTCTTAGATGTTGGCTTAGGTGTTGCTCCTAAGGACACAGACAAACACTAATGAACCACACCCAACCTTAGATGTTGGCTTAGGTGTTGCTCCTAGGGACACAGACAAACACTAATGAACCACACAGCAACCTTAGATGTTGGCTTAGGTGTTGCTCCTAGGGACACAGAACCACACGCACAACTCCATAACAATATACTACTCTCTACAGTTACATCAGAATGTACGCCTACATTTATTTTAGGTATTTAACGTCAACTTTCTGAACCAACTGATTATATCAACACACAAGAATTTCTATGAGTGAACAAAAGGGCTTAACAATTTTGGAAGGAAAGGTATTTCCACATACCTTCTATGGAGGGTTCTTTTACATGCCACGACCAACGGCTTTACTTCCTCGCCAAAGGAAGTTGTGCTACAGATTTGTATTGCTCAAGAAAATCTGTTGACCCCGGCTGAGTTTGAACCCACAAACATCAGGTCCTGAGGCGAGCACTTTACCCCAAGACAACATTCTTTAGAAACACAACACTATAAAATACCATCTGCATACGTGATTCCACACAACCATACATGAAAACATATACAATTAAATTGTAATAGTTTGAGCATGAAAATATGTTTTTATTATAAATACTTATTTACATTTTCTTTCACGTTAAGTACAATACAACATATTAAAGGGCAGCAAGAAGAGCAGCCAGGAATCCAGGAGAATAATTTTCTTATGTTGTTGATAAAAGTTTATGTGTGTGCCACTAACATTCTGCATATGTGATTTGGTCTTGTTTTGAGTTAGTTATCAACACTGAAAAACTATTAAAAACACAATCAGCGTAATTATGTGAAATTTTAGAGTTATTTATTCTTTCAATTCTATTAATTTTTCCTTAAAATGTTGTATGACAGTAAGTGAGCTTGAGCAAGTGGGAAAGTGGAATGTTACTTAAGGCTAAGCAATGCTGCGCTTAGGACAAGTTATCTGATCTTTGTACATTTTAAAAAATCATATATACTTTTAATAAATATAATTTATTTGTTGATTCTAAAAGATTTATTTTGTTTTGATATTGCTAATTACAGGGTTGGGCTGATGGTTTTAAAAGCGTAACTACACGCGCTTACGACAAGCAGCGAAGCCACTCTTGTGGGAAATAGTTTGTCATAGATCATTGTAGTGTGCGGAATCTTATCGCAGTTATTTACTAAAACCAACTCATCACTGTTACTCAAAGATACTTTCGACAACAGTTTAACCGAAGGGATGCATCATCACACAACTAGATACTTCTTTGGGTTTCAAAATAGCGAGAAGAAGGATCAGTTAAGGATGAAAAACAACCAAATAGGCCACGATTTATTTGAACAATAGAAAATACTGCTCACATGTAAGATTCAATCACCCATAGTCCAAGACGATTGATAGTCAAGCACGCTACTGCTCTATCTGTTAGAAGACGAATAAGGATTTAAAATTCCATTCCTACAAGATTCAAGTGGTTTATTTACTCGCAAATCAAAAAAAGAACAAAAAATCAACAGTTGTAGAGTTCTGATAAGTTTGCTGAATGAGAACCCTGAAATGCTGAACAATAGATGGAACAGTCAATAAACAGAACTGCCGCTACCTAGCCACAGAAAACCTTAGGGAGATTCATCAGCATCGTTTGCATAGTGCTAAGGTTACAGTACGATGTGCTGTGTTTTTCAGCATAATTGGACCTTATTTCTTTGAGGAGAATGATGGTCAAACAGTAACAGTCGTTGCTGATCGATACACAAACATAATTCAAGACTTCTTGGCACTAAGAATCAGCCCCCTCTCCCTCAACAGGAGTTTCTTTAGTTCCATAAAGATGACGCCACACGGCTGCTGTCTGCAATATGATACAAGGCCGTGTAATTTCTCGATGTGGAGAAGTGAACTGGCCGTCCTGTCTCCACCCAAATTGTTTCTTTTAGGTCACTTGAAGGGTGTAGTGTACATTACACAGCCAGCCACACTGAACAATCTAAAAACACGCATTTTCAAAGAAATTCAGAACATACCAGAGGATATGGAACAAGTTTCTCTCAACAGGTTTTCCATTTGCTTCCCAAAACACTATTCAATCCATGCAAGGTGTCGTCTCACGATATTTGACCGATATCTGCATCCCAATCAAATTGTTTCTGATAAAACATCAGTTTAAATTTTGCTCCAGTTTTTGCCCACATCCTACTCCCCAAAACAGACCCCAGAAGAAATAACAAAACAAAAAAACCTCTAGTTTTCATCATTCATACCCAACAAAAGCCAAAATTCTTTATACAGAACAAATGAAATTACAATTATACCTACAATGGCCAAAACATGAATATTTTAAAGAGAAACAGTAAAGTGGGAGTTATTAAATTTTAAGATAAGTTATATTAATGGCTAGCAGCTTCCAGTTAAGTGGTTGCAATGCTTATACCATACCTTTAACAAAAACTCAATCAAATTTAACAAATCTTCTTCTGTAGCCGCACGGTCTGAGATTCTAAGGCGTCACTCTGGCTGCCGATAACACAGAGATTGGGATTTGAATCTCAGTCAGGTGTACTGAGGGTGGTTTTTCCTAAACGGTTAACCACTCTCCCTCCACACAAATGCAGGTACACTTCCTCTAAATTCAACCTGTCTGGACCCCAAACCATTAGTGTACAGGTACTAAGACATGGTGCTAGATAAATAAATGTAAATGCTCACTAGAGAAATAACAGGTGTATTTCCAACTAAACCTAGGCTCGACGAGGCTACCGATAAGCCTATGCTATCTACCAACTAAATAGGAACTAAACATCAGCCGCGTATGTAGGCCCAGCCTTTCCCTATAGGGGGCCCAGTGTAGGAGGAGTGAGAATGTGAGAAACGTCAGGATACAAAGGCATAAAAATGTTGGAAAGTAGGATAATCAAGCTTGTACTGTAGTAGCGACTTTGAAGGAATCAAAAAGGATGTGATAAAGAAATTAAGTTCAAAAGTAAAAAAATAAAACCACAATAACATAGCATTCAATTGCACACCTTGTTTTACATGTTCACACTCAACCAGCATGTATCCACTCTACTACATGCCTTGTTTTACATGTTCAAAGTGAACTAACATATAGCCCCTCAGTCCTCACCTTCTTAAAAGCTTTGTTGCATGTTGTGCACGCAAATTTTCTTTCCTCTTTAAGAACTTCAGATTCCTGGATCTTAGCAATAGCCTTCCCTGTCGGAAACAAACAATACCTGGTGCTGCACATAATTTGGTATGATATGGTACCAACTTATTATAATACAATGTTACCAATACTTACTATTTGACACTAAGAACTCAACCCTATCTTGAACTAATTCTAAGTACGGTATTCCACCTCATTACAACCTATCCGTGCTAATGTCATCGGCGTCCAGGTCTTACCGCTGGTCTCTTATAATTAATTCAAGTTATAGTACATTAAGTTTTTTAAGGAGAAATTTCAAAACCTCAGTTTGTCTTTTGCTTACTACCAATACTAAAACTTTTATTCAACATACATTTAACATTTTTCAAGGAAATATGTATTTAAATGGGTAAAATAAAAATTCTAAAGTCAAAAGAGTATTTTCTAAAATAAATTACAGCTGAGCCCTTAAGCTACAAGAATGTGCCTTTAGGAATGAAAGTTTGTTAAATCAACAATCAACAATCAATAAGAAGGCCTATTTAAAAAAATCATCTTGACATGATCTATAGGCGTACACAATATTATGAGGTTAACATGCATAAAACAGAAGGAAAAAAGATAGCAACTATGTCTTGAGAAATAAAATAACAGCTTGATAAAAGGTGTGATTTAGGCAAGCACAGCCGGTCCATGTAAGCACTGCATGCATACTTTAAGCATAATTAAACCTTATTTTATGTTTACAAATATCTGTTTAGTCACAAACCATGTTTTAAAATGTTGGCATTATTTTAGCCAACTCAAACTTGCTTCTAAAGTATTCAAATGACACGAGGGAGGGAAAGAGGATAAGAAACATTTGAACTCTGTGTCGTCGCTGCGGAGTATTTCAGCCGGTGAAAGAATACATTAGTAAAATATCTACCGAGTGCTCTTGATGAGCGTTGTCAGTTTTATACAAGTCGTGTGTTCAGGACTGGTATCACAGATCTTGATTCACATTATTCAAGTGTGTTTTTAAATATTTTATTTCCTGTGCTAGATCTATTATAATTAAGTATTATTTTATATATTCAATATTATAATTAAATACATTTTATGCCGGGAAAATTATTTAATTAAAGAATTTAAAGCTCAAAGATGAAAATAAGCCTTAGAACATTTTTTACTCTCGAGCCCACATCCAAAGCTGCTGAGACCACCAACCACCACTGGATTTAGGTCAACATCAACTGCAGTACAGTACATTCTGAGCAATATGTCGCTACCCTAAAAACACACTGAACATAAATAAAGTGAGATAAATGTAATTAAGATCCTTGTAGGATCAAGGTGAACTACATCAATTGAAGCTATAGGCCGTTCCACTTTCAAATTGCAGTATAGGTCTTATCAAGCGTGCAGTTGTCAAATATTATTTGCTTGAGACAGAAACACGATTTTGACATTCAAAACTTATCAAGTTCACAGAGTTTATACACTTTATGGCAATATACTTTTGAAGTTTGATTTATGTCAATATTTGTGTAACCTCATGTTTATTATTATAATATTGAACCTACTTTAAAAAGACACTACACAATGTCACTTGCTATGAGTAGATTGGGGTTTGAATTCTGGCATGTCGAACTGAAGATGATTTTTGCAAGTTGGTTTGAACAAATTGTTTTTGTCTCTTCTATCCGTGTGTGCGTGCGTGTGTGCGTGCTTTCTTAAACCCCTCTCTAACACTTTTTTTTCTAACTAGATTGATTATAATAGTGTAAGTCTTGTAGTTTTATGTTCTATAACAATTACAACTAAATTCCCAAACATAATTTAGGCCTGCACCAAAACCCAACCCTGAGCTCACGACTGTTATAAAGATTTATTAAGTAAGTTTCAAACCGCTTTGTTGTGCCTTTCCAAGATGATATTGGTTCACATTTCTGACTATTATCAGTACAGTGATTGGTGCTAAGCTCAGCAGGGTTACATTATATTCAGGTTGTGATACATCTTTCACTAATTCAAATCACTAATACAGTGGAAACTGACTAATTCAAACTTACGTAGTTCAAAACCGTGTTTAATTAAAAATTTTTGCCTGGTCCTGTGAATTTTGTTTTAAAACAATGTTAAAAATTCATGGATAATTCAAATTTTGTTTTGGGTAGTTCGAACTTTTTGTAAGTTTTAATGTACTGTGTAGTATTGTTTTCCTACTTCTAGTTGCAGCGCTGTGTAGTTCTATTTTTGGAAGCAGGGGAGGCAAAGTTGGAATGTGGTCAGTACCCTTCTTCACGCCCCTCCCTCTCCCCCTCACACATACCTCTTTGTTTACACGTACAGTTCTGTACTCCGTTAGTCAAGGTCGAACCTCTCGAACGGTTACATGCGCAGTTCTTAGTGATTCGGTCGTAGCAATATTCTTGTGACGTGCGAGTTTATTTTGTTTTGTTGTTTAGTACATACTGTATAGTTGTGTGTGTATGCGTGTGTGTGCGTGTGTGTGTGTGTGTGTGTGTGTGTGTGTGTGTGTGTACATGATGCCAATGTCCAAGCCACAGTCCTATAAATCATTAACTTTGGCTGTAAAAGTAGCAGTGATAAAGAAAGTGGAAAAGGGAATTCCTTTCAAGAAACTTATTTAATTTGAATTTTTGGATAGTTCAAATTTTTCTCTGGCCCCTTCAAGTTAGAATTATCTAGGTTCCACTGTATAGTGTCAAAATGATGAGTAAAGTTGCTAAGAGTAAATGCACCATTATTTGCATTGAACAATGGAAAAAAATCACTTGATAAAACCAACTCCACAGAATTATTTTTATTATAATGGGTGATTATAAACATACTACTACTTACAAACCATCCTAATACTATAAAAACACAACATCCAGTTCCCCACTCGATAATTTACCAATGATAAATATTCAACCATGCCAAGAATGTAACCCATAGGCCAATCCCTAGCTCATGGCAGTGAATTCGACCAGGATTCAAACCCTGACCTGATTAAAGGTGACAATTTTAGTATTATGCCTTAGACTATTTAATCACTGCTGAAGTAGCTGGTTTCTTCATCCAAAAGTATATTATGGTATGCCTATAATAAATGTTTGCACAAAAAATATATTTTTATATACGAGGGTTGTTTTGGTTCATGAGAATGCGAGGCCCCCTCTGAAGCTCAAACACAAGCTTTCATTGAATCTTTTGGCTGGCAGCAATTGGAATACCCTCCCTACAGCCATGAGCTTGCGTCTAGTAACCACCATCTTTTCCTGAATCTGAAAATGTTCCTCGACGGCAAGCATTTCCACACCGGTGTCCAAGTGAAAATGACAGTTCAGGAATGGCTTTCCTCGTTGGCGGCAGACTTCTATGACGAGGGTCTACAGAAACTTATCTCACGATACGACAAATGTTTAAATAACAACGGAAACTATGTTGGAAAGTAGCTGAAGGTATGTAGAATCTGATGGAAAAGAAATACCCCAAAATATTTAGTAGTGTCTATTTTATTGCAAAACGGTCCTTACTTAAATACACCCCTGGTAGTTTACATTGTATATGTTAAGTACCTACAGCAAAAAATCTATTGTATTAAACTTTACAAACAAAGAAGTTTATAATGAATGAACCTTGTACATGTAACCAATATTATCTATTTATGACACAACTCTCCAGTTTTGAACACTACAACTATCTAACAGTGGTGTGCTCTTCAAGACTGGGCAGAATGGAAATATATATATATATCTGTGTTCTCTGCCATTTCAAAGTGCCGACACACATAAATGGGGGGCCTCTGTTGACTCATACTTTTTTCCTTATAAATTGAAACTTTTCTTATAATTTCTTTAACATAATATTATAGGGCCTATATCCACGTATAAAAGAAAAATTGTTCCCAATAAGACAACTTATTTATTTTTCACTTTAAATATTTAAAGAGGCATAATATGTTTTCAGGTTTTACTGAACCTCGTATAAAAGATTTTTGTTTCAGGCTTTTCAAATGGTGTTCATTACTAAAGTCACCATAAAATTATTAGTGTTACCACACAATTAGAACAAGACTTATGAAATTATATAATATAATTGGGACCTCATGAAACTGAGACAAAATGTAGGCTATATTATAGTTTATTTTTTAAATAAGTGCTTTAAAATATGGTTTGTAGTTTTAATGCTTTCACTAGATGCATCAGGTAATGTTATAAAATAATGAATATTATTTTAAAGAAATAGTTATGAATAATTTTAAGGTACAAAATGGCAACTCCACCAGGTAGAAAAACGAGGAAATCAATGAGTTAGAAAGAGTGTCCATNGAGATGGCAGGTTCATGGCGAACTTTTACAAGTCAAGTTAGATAATATTTTCCATGCAGGTTTGTGTAGCCCGAATCCTGTTGAAGGCCTAAAGCTTCGACCATCAAGTGACCAAGGCTGTATCCGAATAGTCAAGTAGACTTTACTTGATAACTTCACACTTACCACGCACTTTAGATCGAAGAGTGTAACAAACTATTTGAAAGGCAAAATATCCTTTTCACACCCTTGAGTCTGCAGTGCTGCTTCCTACCAATGATCTTAGAAACTATTTTAAATGCCATCTAGCACCCTGAATTAGAGTAGGCTACTTACAGATTTGTGGTGACTTGTTTTCACTGCACACAACAACACAACACAACACTACAAAACAACCAGTATATTTAACGTACGTTATCAAAAATCACATTACTCTACAAGCTCTATCTCGAGCAAACGAATAATTAACCAGTGTCGATCAAATATCGCATTGAAGGTGTGTCAAGGGTAAGTTGCTGCCGTCCTTGGATTCAAGGGTGTGTGAAGGGTGCATTAGTACACTTCGTGACTATTCGGACAGGTCTACCCTTGATCATGTGATTGCCAAACACCAAGAGTCGACAGCGCGCGAAGTATACTATTCAGATACAGCCCAGATGTATGTTGGGCAGTTGACATTACTAGTCTAGATTTAACCTTGGTGCATCATAACCGGTATTGTACACAAGTCTAAAACAAATGCTAAAAAAGTAAAGAAACAACAGTTTTGAAAAGGACACATAGGCTATAGATCTTTAGTTGTCAATTTTTGAAGTGAGACATTTCTACTTAGTGCCTGATGTCATTGGGAAAAATTAAATAAGAGCTTGTAATGGCAAACTGAGAAACACAACACTATAGGCCTATTCCTTAGTTTCTAAGCAAGTTTAACTAAACATAACCTAGTTTAGTGGTCACATTTGTTAAAGGCAGGCTATTATGTAGGAGCTAGAGTTTTGGTGAGAATCATGCCCTCCTACCAAGTATTAAAAGAGGATCTCGTGTCTCACCGAGACTGAGCCCCCCATGAGCCACTCTCATGTGCACCATCAGGCTGCCCCTCATCTTGAAACCTTTGGGGCAGAGGTGACAAGGAAACTGACGTGTTCTGTCTCCGTGTATGGAGTCCTCACTTTGTATCTTGTTGCCGTCTTTAGGGTGTACCAGCTGTTGGTGCATGGCCAAGATAGAAGAGTCCGAGAAACCAAACCCGCAATGGACACACCTCAACACAGCGGTGTTGTGAGTCATTGTTAAGTTAGCTAAAGTCATATCTTGAATGTCTCTGTTAGCTGCTGGGCTGCACTTTTCAGTGTCTGGACTCTTGGATCCGTTGTCTGTAGCACGTTGCTCATCGGATTCTGATATTTTATCTTTATTATCTAGATCTATTCTAACTGAAATATTTTTTGAATCCTGCGCTAAGCAATACAAAAATGTGTTAGTCTGGTGAGAATTAACTTTTTCAATACGTTCATTTTGAAATGATTTTTCAGTTATATTCTGAATTGGAGACTCACTACGCAATGAATCAACAGCTAAGTTGATATTTGTATTTTGTTGGCCATTGTGTGCCTCATACCTGTGCTGATGGCTTGCTGACACCTGAGTTGTCGGGGCTAGGTCAGGCATACTGATGTTATCAGTCGAGAATAGTGTGGAGACATGTTTTGTGCTTTCTACTTGTAATACTTGTTCTTCATATTCCAAATCCGTCTGTGTTGTCGTGTTTACGTTACAAACGGGCGTGTGACTGAACAAATGAATAGTAAACTTGTCCAGGCCAAGCAATATCTCGTTACAGACAGGACACATAACTTGTTTAGTGGCAGCACTGATGAGACAATCCCTCAGGGTAATCAAAGACAAGAAACCTGGCTGTAAACATAGAGGACACGCTAGCATTGTCATTTTCAATATTCCTTGAAGGTTTGAGCCCTAGGTCTTCAAGTCACACAGGCATTTAGGCAATGCCAGGTATATACTTAGAATCAAATCAAAAATAGATTCATAAAAAAAAACCTATAAGATTATAACCATAAAAATATAATCAACGCTATAAGTAATTCCCATGCTTACAAAACCCTAGGAAGAAATTGTTTTTTCCTTAAAATAAAAATTTGTTTAACATACTTTTGAATGTAAATAAGTAGCGCAAGCGAAACAGTCAATTATAACGATAGATAGTAATTGGTATATTAATTTCGTATTTTATCAATTTAATAAATTTCAAAATAAGGAACGATTCAGTCACCAATAATTTATTAAAAGAATTACAGCATAGCATACAGATCGTTTATTATATATATTTTATTCATTACAAACAAACCCTTTTTACCAAACTGGTACTGCTTATATTTAAAGATAGTTGATTGTTAGTGCCTTCCTTCCCTCCGGCTATTCGTCACCAAATTTATCAATCCTGGTAGAAGTTTGACTAGAACAGTTTGATTTAAGGGAAACGTTATAGTAAGTATTTAATTTTTTATTTATTCAGAATTTGTTTATAAAAAGAGCCAAAATCGGCTCGTACATATATAAACATCCTAAAGTAGGCGTGGTTCATTNATAATTATTATTTAGGCTTATGGGAGCTATTTCTAAATTAAATATGTGTATATTGTTCATCCAATATTTGTTTGATTTATTTTAAAATAGTGTTAGAAACTCACCTAAACTTATTGCGTTAGGTTGGCGAGACTGGTTGTTGCGAAGGAAAGACAGGACAGAGGAGTAAGTGCGTGGAATGGTGACGTGTGGACGTGGATGAGAGGTGTGCGACCAAGGGTCGTGTAAAGGGGTTGAGTTTGTGCAAATGTGCGCAGCACATATTATGTTTGATCACCAAGTGTGCGATTATTAGACCATGTCAAGTAAAAGAAATCAGAAGTGGGATGAACATAAAATATCCAATTTTTCGTTTAAATGTATAACCGGTTTCCCTTGTGTTTAATTGGAAAAAAATACCTGATGCGTTATCTAAGTTTGTGCAACAAAATCGTAAATTTAATCAAAGTTACATGTCTTGAATTTAAATAGTAATTTTAACGGGTTGCATTTGTTAATAAAAAATATACAAATTTTCACGGATGATGAGCGATAAAATAAGACTTGAAAACGTGGGTACGCCGTGGTCGCCATCTTGCTAGCGTGGAAAACATTTAACACGAAAAAAATATATAGCTATACATATCTTGAGTTACGAGTGTTTGAAAACGAACAAATTGTGATTTAACTTATAATAGCCCTTCAAAAATTAAATAGATCCAAAATGATTTGGAGGAAGGAGCTATAAGCCATGAGGAGGTAGTGGCAGAACATCAGACGGACTTGGTTATGTCTATGCAAGGCTGTTCTGAACCTAATTTTGGAGAGTAACCACCGCCGTGATCAAACTCTTTTTGTAATGATGAGATCGCAGCAATAGCAAATACCAGAACCAACTTATAATATATGCTTGACTTAGCGAAAACCATCCCCCACTTTGATGGTGAGTCATCGGGAATGAACGCGTCTGAGTGGCTACAGATAATCAACACCACGGCGGAACTCCATAAATGGCAGAATCCGTTCAAGTTAGAGTCTGCTATGACTCACCTCATAGTTGCAGCTCAACATTAGTATCGATCCCATCTATCAGAAATAGTCAGTTGGGACCAATTCAAACGTCAATTTCGACGGACCTTTGTGGGAACTTTAAGCCTCCCAGAAAAATTTGATCAACTGAAGAACCGTGTGCAAGACAAAAATGAAAACACACATTTTTATTTAAAGTGTGGCTATGTGAGACCCTGGGATCAGAGTTCACAGCCACTAAGAAACAACTTGCAATTGGCCTGTGGTCACGTGAATTAAGTACTCTCGTCATGAGCAAACACTATGATGACCTGGATGAGCTCCTTCATGACATAAGGGATTTCGAAGAAGTGAATGCACAGCGATCAAACCGTGTTGCAGATCAAATGGGAAACAGGTTTCGTGGAGATCAAATGAGCAACCTAGTGTAATGACGTTGATTTGACCCTAAAGAATATTTGAACGCATTGACAATATTCTCCTCTTAATTTTATATATTAAACATATGTTGCTTTTATTTTAATTTTATATTACAATATTCCATAATTTTATATTCCATGCCTAAAATACGTCTTATTCTATATTATTCATTTACAGTAGTCACCAGATTCTAGCTAAGAAGGTACTAGTAGTTTTCTTTTGTTAAGTTAACACCCTGAAGTTAGAAGGCATTAGCCCTTGTAACTAACTTCAGTGTGTCGACGCAGAGGAAGTGTTTTAGAGGCGGCTTGCGGTTTTGGAATCTCCTAGAGCCTTGTTCCAATGTTCTATTGGACTGAGGTACTGGAATTTGTATCCACTTTGGGACGCTCTCTGATACAAGCCTTTGGTCTGATAGGATGTGTTTTTGGATTTGCGAGTGTTAAGTGCGCAACACGTTCATAAAAGAACATGAAGGTTGATTATCGAAATTATTCAATGTAATCCTGTCTTTAATATAAAATATATACATAATTCAAGTAGGTGCGGGTGTGTTGAATAATATATCTTTACAAAAGTGCGCCATTTGGCAGAGTAATCATGATCTTTTTTCTAACAACGTAGCAAGTCTAAAATTATTGAATAAATCACTAGTAAACTTATTTCCGACAATAATCATTACTCATATCAATTACAAACTCAACCTTAAGTATAGTAATGATAAAAATGGGAAGAAAGACACGCTGCAACCAACGCCACCACGAGCAGTCGAGCACCACTAATCAAGGGACATAACATTCGATCACATGTTAGAGTGGGACATTATAGAAAGATGTAGTTCCGATATTGTTAATTCACTAGTGGTAGTTGGTAAGAAAAACAAGGGAATTCGACTGTGCCTTAATGCACGAAAGATCAATCAGATATTGGTAAGATATGAGGAGACCACTCCACCAGCTAATGAGCTCAAACAAAAATTTGAAGGCTGTAAGTACTTAACTTCCTTGGACTTGGTAAGTTCATTTTGGCAGATAGGGTTGCACAAATACTCCATAAAGTATACTTCGTTCATATATAATGGACCAACTTACTGTTTTAAGAAGATGTCATTCGGTCTCTCCGTTTCTACTAGCAAGTTCATTAGAGGTCTTAAATCTCCGTGACTTCATAATGACAACAACTTGAACAAGTAAAGATTTTACCTTTAAATATATAGTCAATCGACAACCTGAATTTATTGATAAAATCTACATTAACGCGAGCGAAGCCGCGGGCAAAAGCTAGTATATATATATTTTTTAGTTGAACAATTTTAGGCCTTTTTTCATCCAACCTAATTAAGTCTCGATAATCTCAAAAGGTTTCATTAAAAACAATTAAATATTTCCCATGTCAAAAAGGCATCGTAATATCAACAATCGAACACTCCAATGTCTTAGATATTTGTCAAAGCTATGAGATTTCATACTATCAATAATTTACACAAGTGATGAATATTAAATTTTAAATGTCTTAAATGTTTCTTATGACTTCATAATGACAACAATTTAAACAAGTAAAGATTTTACTTTTAAATATTTTAATATTTGTCCAACTACAAAACTTCATAATGACAACAATTTGAACAAGCAAAGAATTTTAAATTTAAATGTCTTAAATGTTTCTTAAATGTCTGTGGCTTCATAATGACAACAACTTGAACAAGTAAGGATTTCACCTTTAAATATCTTAATATTTGTCCAACTACAAAACTTCATAATGACAACAATTTGAACAAGCAAAGAATTTTAAATTTAAATATCTTAAATGTTTCTTAAATCTCTGTTACTTCATAATGACAACAACTTGAACAAGTAAAGATTTTATGCTTAAATATCTTAAACATTTCCCAACCTAAACGATTGAATTTCAATCTAAAAATAATAATTAAGTCCCAAAGGTTTTGAAGCTAATTCCATGATAAAGCCGAAAAGTAATTTTGAAATACAATGTCCGAATAATAATTTTGAAGCTTACATTTATATGTTTGGCACTTAGATGCGCCTCGGATGATTATATCGCCAAGAGTGGTTTGATCATCGATCTACCAGCAGTATTTATTTGTCAATCTTTGTCTCAAAAGGGGGGTGGGGGTGGTAGGGGTCACACATAAGAGACGGAAAGACAACAAACGAGAGAGGAGGGATAACAGAGTACGGGAAACATGCGGCGAGCAACACCTAGTCTTTTCCAGAATCTATGGTGCGCGCAATCTATTAGCGCCAATGACGTCACACGTTCTTCTTCCCGATATCCTTTGCACCTATTCAGTCGATGGGCCTCTTGCTCTAGCGCCTTTTAGTTTAATCAACAAGTGCGCGATAGTCAGTCGTTGCTCAGAGAGAGAGAGAGATTGCGACGTACACAACAGAGAATGGGGCATTGGTAAGCTTTCACAGTCACTTCAATAGTTGTGGTGGGATATTTCTTGAATTAATATAGCGTGTAGCGTTATTTTCTTGTTTTTAGAGCGTTGTAGCTTTTATAAACGCTACAGTACTAACAAGAGGAAAACAGAACGATTCATAGTTACCTATTAGAGAGTAATATATCTGGTTACTTTCAGCGTGTAATCGACTAAGAGCAAAGAGTGCTGAGCTGAGGCGCTATGGCGTCGGATGGACCCACGACAAGGGTTAGTTGCAGCTAGCCCCCACCGCTCCATAGATATCTTCGTCAATATTCTACGCAGCTGGTATACTTCGTGTGGACATTCAACCCGTCTACTTAGATTAGAAGGCTGCAATCCCCGTAGGGATTATGGTTTCGTTGCTGTTAGCTAATGTGCTAAGTATAATTGTTGTCGCTAGCCATGTGCTAGCTTACGTCTGGATGTGTTTGAATAGACGTTTAACGTCTCAAGCACATATGAATAATTTATTTAAATCATTGTAGGATTTGATTAGGTTTATGGCCAGGTGTGCCTATTTACAAATTATGGCGCGTTGGTTCCTTTAGGACCAATTGCGTGTAATATGGTTGTATATTTATATATTTATGTATATTGTGAGGACAGTTAGGGGGATTGGCTTTCAGCTGTAGCATGGCTCAGCTGTGGCTGGTTTGTTTAGACTACTAATTCTATTAATGAATACATTGTTTGCTAATATTATGTGTCACTATATATGGCATAACAATTGTTTTGAAGAGCGCTTAACGACATGATGTTGTTCTAGTCGTTGTAAACTAAATCCTAGTCGCTCGAAAGTAATTGTTTTTTGATGAGGCTATCTCATGTCTATAGTCGCTGGGGGAACGTCAACTCTAGCTATTTTGGTGTTATTCTCAGTTCGTTAATGACCTAATTAGGTACTTCTGCCCTCTTGATGGGCTCTAATACTCTATGTTATTGTGTTCTCCATTTGACGTTCTTGGCTTGTAATGTCCTTGCTTGGCCTCTATACTTCATTTATATGGTTCTATTTTTGTACCCTTTAGACGGGTTCCTTAAGCTCTGTGGCAAGGCATACTATGTACACCATTATTATATCTTTTGATCATGAGCCCTGTCATGGTGAACCACGATTGTGACAGCTATGTCCTAATTGGGACTTGTTAATCCCCAACTCATGGGAGTTGGTACGCACCCCTTTTGTGGCCTTGATGTTCACGCGGTAGGTTAACCCAGCTAAAGGGGCTAAAATCGTCTGGGACATAGTTCTATAGTCACTGAGCCTTTTTTATATCTAAGAAACCTGGAGCGGTATGAGTTATCGACCGTACCTATGAGCACAATCGTAATACTCCCCAAAGTCTTTAGTTTCAATATTTTCATAAATATGCTTTGCACTTAATTGGTAGCGCCCTTAAAGATCATACACTGCCAATATTGTCAGCGTGCTACCTTGATTTAATTGTTACTTACTTTAAATATCTGACGTTGATAACTAAGTACAGTTAGCAGTAGGATGCGATCATTATCTCATAAAGCTCTATTTGAAGGTGACACTTCAACAGATCATCTTGTAACTAGCCTGTTATATAACACTATATAACACATCAACTGGATATGAATGATTCCATGAAATGTTTAATTGATAAGACTGATGAAACCTAATAAATTTGCTTTATGTGAACTTTATCTTTGCCTTTTGTATCTACCTAATAAACTATTGTATCAAGAAAGAAAGAATTAAAGATGGACCGACACTCCTCTTGTCTCCGGTGCAGTTCCAAGTATCTTCCAAACTCTTTCTAAATTCTTAAACAAACTAAGCAACCCAGATAGAAAAGATCCTGATTCCTGATCAACAAAAAACAGATTAGAATAAATAAAGAAATAAAAGCTAGGCAACATTTAGAACAAGACGAAGTAAAGCATTTTCAAGATCTTGTTACTAACAACAAAATTCATGTCAGTAAGTCTTGTGCATCTAAATGGAACATTTTATTTAATGACACCGCGTGCGTGTTCTATATTCTAAATTGTTGTGATATACCTGTACTTTCCGTTGTTGTGAAGATTTTAAATTATATGCATTTTCTCATATGTGCCAAAGAGGATCAACCAAAAACAGAGTTAATGCAGACAACTGCTATTAAATTATGTCAGTGGTCTCAGCTGGAAGAAATAATAATAATATATTGTAATGTTGATCCAGAAAAACAAGAATCAAATCCTGTTCAAAAGTATATGAAACTAGTTAAAAATGTCAAAGGAGATTTGTCCCAAATCAAGAAACTAATTCATTTGAACACGAAAGAGCTTTATCCAGATGCAGCACAAGTTCAATTTTTAGCAGAAGAGTTTGCCTTGGTTGGTTGTAGGAGAAGATACTTATCATTATTGTTGACATACTCTTTCATTATATATTATCAATTTGCGTCATGCTATCAAGCTATTCGAGGTATCAAATTTTTGTTTTTACAGAATCTCATTCTAAACATCTATAGAAACTTGCCTCATCACTTAAAGTTTCAGTTGATAATAGCATTTCAAGACAATTTTGAGTTCCTTATCGAAGAATTTTACAGAAAGAGACATATTTGTTATCTTACAGTCGGATAAAATATATGTAAAACAGTCGTTTACTTACAAGAGTTGTTGTTTTAGCCCATGATGAAAAATAATATCTCGCCAGAACTGGTCCAGATCTGGGCCAGATATGTCCAGAACTGATGGCAGATCTGGGGTATATACGGGCTAGATCTGAGCTAGATCTGGGGCAAATATGGCACTCTCAGATCTGGCCAATTCCAGTTCTTGCTGAAACAAAAATATCGCATTCAAACAATATTGGCTTTTATGATCAGTTCAGCGCGTGGAAGATTTCAACTAGTAGCATCTCTCATTCCTGTACAAAATTTAAAAGGAGAAGAGCTGGTACAGCTAACAAAAAAAAGCTGTTACACTAATACAAGAGTTCGGGTTTGTTTTCATAGCCATTATTTCTGACAGCAACAGAATCAATAGAACGATGTTCAAAATCATTTTAGGTGGTAGGATGAAAGTAAGCATACCTAATCCGAGTTTTGACAAGTTCAATATATTTTTGTTATTTGATACCGTGCACCTTCTTAGATCAATACGAAATAACTGGTAGAACAAAATGGATAGTTATAAATCACTGATTTATTCATCATTTTCTTATGTCTGAGAATCAACTCAAATCTTTACTGAGATTGAGATGGCTTGTTTTCCTCACTTGAGAAAGCTATATAAAGATGAATGTAATATTTTACTAAAATCGGCATCAAAGCTCGATTTTCAGTCTGTGTATCCCTCAAACCTCGATAGACAAATGGTTATATATTCATGTAACATATTTAATCCTTCTACTATTGTAGCCGTGAAAAATATTAGAACACTTGGAAATGTTAAAGGAACCGTGAATTTTTTGAGAATAGTATGCGAGTGGTGGAAAATAATTGTCAATGTAAAATCTTGCTTACGTGGAACAGTGACATTGAATGATGATACAAAAAACCATCCACTCATCTGACGATCCAAGATTAGTGTTCCTAGCTCAATTTGTCGAATGGCTACATAAATGGAAACAGGCTGATTATGTCAGCAGTTGTCCTACATATAAGACCATAACTGCATTGCACCATATTACTGAAGCACCGGTTGCTGGTAATTAAATTCCTACTTATAATGAAAGATGTTAAATGAAGTAACGTACTCTGGAGGTTACAGTAGAGCGCTGACATCTAATAAAAATGAGTAAACTAGTTAGGCCGAAAGGGGCCATATCGTGGTATAAAAAGACTTCGACTTTTTGGCAAAGGAGCGTAACATTTCCATCTATTTCGCGGGTGGCCAGTCTGTCCGACGCCTTACTGATACAGACGACCGACCTCTTTGGGTCATCCATAGTACTGATACTTGGAAGGCATCGTCTGTGCCCAGGGTTCCGGGATTGAGTTCGGTAAAAGCACCGCGTAGTAAACAATCAACTCGGACGGTCTAAGTATTCACAAGTTAAGATTCGGATGGACATCTCGAGGTTTTGCAAATCTCTCTTCCAAGTAGTTCCATGTATTATCACCTCACCAGGGGTGCGCTGCTGTAGTTATGGCAGTCACCCCACTGACCCCTCTCACCCCCTCTATTTTATCCCCTTTTCAGAGTGTTTTTACATTCCACAGACAGA
>CABFWB010003366.1:34877-55024 GCA_902151455.1 Timema bartmani
ATATCTCGGGGTCTGTAGAATGACGTCCAAAGTCAAAGGACAAGGGCTCGAACCCCTGTCAAAGTATAATGTTTCTGAGCTACCTTGGGAAATCATTATCTACAGTAAATTGTTAAATTTTTATTTAGTTTATCTATTAATGTAGGAATATATAAATATATATTTTCTTCCCTATACTAAAAAATATATAGCCATTTCTTTTTGTTTTTTTCAGTGACATAGTTTTTACGGTCACTACTTACGCTAATTATTTAAATACATGGTATAAGGAGGTTAGAATTAAAATAAGTGCACCAAAATTTGTTTGTACAGAAGATATAAAAACCAAAGTGAAAACCACACTTTGTTCTAGGTGATAGCCTGATAAAAAAAATTGGAAATATCGTTTAAAAAATTAATGAATTAGAAATAGGTGGCCAAAGTTGGTGAAAAATTGAAATTTTGAAAATTTTATTTCAATTAAATATAATTTACGTACTGTACGCCTACTTCACTTTACAAATAGGTCCTACTGTTAACTTTTTTCCAACACCATACTAACAAGAACGTTGTATTTTATGATCTAAAAAAAATCAGAATTAAATAAAGCTCGCTTAATTAATTTATTAATATAATATGATTATAACGCATCCAAAACCAAGTCTTTTCTTGTTTAGTGCTTCGTTCAGAACACGTGATTAACGGCTTAATCTGATTGGGTAGAGATGAGGAAGGTAGCTAAGAGTAAGTGAACCCGCATTTGCATGGAGTAAAAAGATGGGAAAACCAGAGTGATAAATCACTTGTGGAAAACCGTTGAAGGTGTGTGTATATATATATATATATATATACACCTTCAACGGTGTATATATACATTTAACGGGAAAACCATCTTCAGTTCCCGTAGATGAGATTCGAACCTTGACCTCCCCATCAATGGCGATCAAACCAACGGCAAGCAACGGCTGTGGGCAACTAAACTTTTTAAACTAATATTTAATTTGTCTCGACACCTCAGAGTGAAAATATTGTGATCGTAAGAAATTCGAAACCGAGATTTTGAAAAATGTTGACGTTTCATAGCCCCCTGAAACAAAAAAAAGTTGTTCCCCCCAATGCCGTCTGACTGTTTGTACCTTAGTTTGGGCTAGAACTGAAACCATTTTACAGTTTGGGCTAAAACTTTGTATCTAGGGTTTACATAAGCCCCCCCCCCCCTGCGGGGTTTTTGAAATTTGATATAACCCTAAATTTAAGGCTAGTTTATTGAAAGGCAAAAAGAGAATAAATCTATTTTATCGAAATTTGCTCTAATGTTTTTGATTAAATTTGATATCTAAACACAGTTTATCATTATAAATAAGATGGAAATTTTTTTTTTCTCATTAACATGACTTTGAGGGTACTTTACATAGGGAAGATTTTCAAATTTTCATAATTTCGCCGTAACTATTTGAGACTCGTAATAGCTTATCATTTTAAAGTTGAATGTAAATGAAATGTAAACATATTTTTTATATATAATACCAATAAGTTTTGAGTTATAAACAAATATATATATATATATACTTTTTAATCAGGGGTGTAGTGGAGTGGGAACGTGGGTGAACGCCGTTCTGGAACTGCTTTTAGTGGCAAAATATTAAAAAAAAAATTAGTAAAGTTTTATACTTCGCAATTCCAAGTTAACTAATTGATTTTATATCATTATTATGTTAAAACTTTTATCATACTATTAATCAATAAATTCTGATGAAATTTACAGTGCTCTATGCGAATTCCTGGAATTTTAGGGAAGTGCGTTAAGTAAGTTTCTGCCTTAGTAATCATTAAAAGATGCTCCAAATAGCTTCTAGAGGCACTTATGTTTGATGCAAGCCTTTCGCCTACGGTGGTTGGGGGTCCAAAAACCCCACTTCAACTTTGGGGTTGCTACGACCTTGCGTTCCAGCACTGATAAATTTACGACTACACCACTGTTTTTAATACAGGTTTTTGAAAATAAATTTGATTCTTATGCTCTTTGGTTGATACAGATGTTTCTCTTTTTCTCATTTTTTTTTTGTAACAGTGTTTCTTGTTCCTAATGCCATAGAGTCAGCGGTGGCCTGAGGTAAATTTCGGTCCCGGGTGGTATTGCTTTTTGGTGCCTCTCTACGTAACCTGTGAATAATATAGTCCATTCACCATATGAGTGTAGGTAACTAACAGCTAGCAAAAGTTAGCAGATCAAATCTCATGTATCCATTTGCCAAACCATATGATCTGCAATAGACCATATTATGTTGATTTATTGTAACTTTTGGCAGTCAAAACTTTCACAAAAACAATTTTATTTTTAATTTGGTTTTTATTTTGATAGTTCTTAAATCTTCTGCTAGCTGCCAGCTATCACAATTCTCATGGTGATTGCACTCTCGAAAAATATGAAAATAATCTCCAAACCTAACGACTCAAAATCTAACGTAGCCTGGGCGTGATAGGGAAATAATCCCCAAACTTAACCACTCCAAATCTAACGTAGCCTGGGCGTGATAGGAAAATAATCCCCAAATCTAACGTAGCCTGGGCGTGATAGGAAAACAATCCCCAAACCTAACAACTCCAAACCTAATGTAGCCTGGGCGGGATAGAAAAATAATCCCCAAACCTAACAACTCCAAACCTAACGTAGCCTGGGCGTGATATGAAAATAATTGAAGGGGAAATTCCACAAATGTTAAACATACGCTAAACGTTTCACTTTGAGATTGTACAAAAACTGTTAGGATTATAAATAAAACTATAAGAACCTGTTTTGTAGACAATGTCATCCTATATTTTTTTTATTATAAGTTTAACAAACACTTTGACATTATGAATGGTTGACGTTATAATTGCAAAAAAAAAAAGTTTAGGGTGCCATTATTTCAAGCTGGTAAATGTAAAATAACTTTTTAAGAGTGGTACTAGATTCTATTTTACTCACCACAAAATTAGACTAATGTGTAAAATTTCATGTTAGTATGAAAAAATGTGAATATTTGTTAAGCTTAGCAACTCCACTATCACGCCCTGTCTACGTTAGGTTTGGAGTTGTTAGGTTTGGGGACTATTTTCATAATCACGCCCAGGCTACGTTAGATTAGAAGTTGTATGTTTGGGGATAATTTTCATATCACGCTCAGACTACGTTAGATTCAACGTTATTAGGTTTGGGGATTATTTTCATATCACGCCCAGGCTACGTTTGGTCATGTCTAGCTATGTTTGGCACCCCGGGCGGCCGCCCGGTTCGCACGGCCCCTGAGCCACCCCTGCATAAAGTAAGTAACAATGTATATTATTTCATTTCACAAATCTTAAAGAGTTTTTAGTAAATGTCTATTTCAAGATAAAAGCGAGAGAAAGTCTGTGTGGTGCACCGTACCATTTATTTTTTATTACATAAAATACAAAATTAGCTTTACCTCTATGTGAGTAGGTTTGTGGACTTATAATTTCCAAGACACTTTTATTTGTATTATAATAATAATTATTATAGGAGTTTACCGACGTATCGGCACAGATAGAGGTCATGTAACATCGTTAAAATCATTATACTCATGTTAATGTGTACAACAAGATCCATAATATCTGAACCCCCTTTGTTAACAACCGGTATATACATGTGTGTGTAATTTCTCTAAAAAATAATGTATTAAACTAAAATAATTTGATGAATATTTTCAGGGGATAGAAATAATTGCTAGAACACACATGCCCACCCTCCTTTAAGTAAACTCCTGGATGCGCCACTGAATCTTAATATCTTCAAAATTAAGTCTGCTATATGTGGGAAAATGTCTTGTTCCTCTCTAAAACATGAATAAACTATTTAGAAAAATCCTTTTCACCTCTCTCTTCTTACAAAACCAACGTTATACAAATAGGTTTTATCTTATCAAGGAAACACTGTTTAAGCAAATTATTTATAAGGTAAACATAATCAAGTTTACTCTATAAAAATCTTTTCACCTAGACCATACAAATACATCACAGGGAACATTCTCAATAGCTCAGGTTTTGAAGTGACAGACAATTAGTGTCCAGTCAAGGGTTTTACCTGAACAGGATATAAATGGTTGGAAGGAAGGGGGAGTAGCGGGGTTTACATGGGAAAAAAAGATGGCAAGAAAGTGAATGCCAAAAAGGGGTTGAGGAGAGGGAGAGGTGCTTCCGAAGACAGAGCAATCTACCAGACAGCTACTGAACTTTTTCAACAGTTTAGACATGATTTAATTTGAAAATATCAAATTTTGTTAAAATTATTGTATTATAAATATTTGTCGTGTATGATAGAACAATATCTTATTCTCTATAGTAATATGATAACTTCAAAACTATATTATTGTATTTCAAGTTTTATTTAATTTTAATTTAATTGAAATTACGTCTAATTGTAAAAAATTAAATATGAACTTGTAACTTTTTAATTAATATAGTTCATTTTAAATTTATAAATTTAATATAATAAAAAAAAGGTATGTTGTTACTATAAATATTTTCCAATTAATAGAGTAAACAGCTTTATCGTTCTTATATAGTAGGTATCCATCCGAATCTTAAGCTACTTCTTCCACGAGCATGGGTGTCAATGCTTACTCTTTATTCGATGACCAACATCACATTTTTATATCATCTTTTAGTATCAACTATTAAACTAAAATTCAGAAACCTACATATTATTTCGAACCCACACAACTACCTTGCATGCAACCTTACCCCACTCCCACAAGCTATCCTGAGAGATCTAGCCCACGGGGGATAGGGTCGCGACAGAACGTTAATTTAATGACACTGCAACATGTGAACAATGATATCACTGAAATGTATCCTGTCATATATATTTCTGGACATGATTCTCACGAAGCAGAAAAAAAAATTCTAATCAAGTTTTGAAACTATAGTAAACAAAACAGAAAATGATGGTGATGCGTTCAAACAAAGAAACAGAGGTGGTTTGACAACTACATTAAATGTAGTGCTTAAAACCTGTAATGTTATGCACAGTGTTTTGAATGCGTTGCTTTATGATGAATACGAGCAAATGTTTTTAGAATCAAATTGGCAAGACCTTACACTTATAAATTTAACTAAAAAGGCTATGCGTAGGGATATAGATGGACATTATGAAATTTGAGTTTGTGGAACTACTGCGCTGGATTTGTTATTTAATCTTTTGCTGACATTTGCCAATATTTTTCTCAACAATTACACTAAACATAAAAATGATGTCATTTCAAAATCGAAACTCACAAATAAAAGACGAAAACTTACACCTTTTCTGTGACTTCTTATTTGTGTCTTGTAACGTCGTACAGTCAGTATCAAGTTTAAAAGACCATTATGTGTTATAATTTTTTAATGAAACAAACATTACACTGTTTGTGTTTATATGATGGACGTTAGTTGAACATGTAAACATATTTTAAATAAATATAGAATCAAAATGTTTCAATACAGATATATTCCACGGGCAAGATTTATGCATTAAATCAAAATGTGTACTTGGCAGTAATGTTTGTAATGCATTACTTAATAATAAAGGTAAAATATATATATATATATATATAAAATACAAACAATGGTAGTACTGGACACCAAATACTAACAATATTGCTTTATTATATCAGTGAAGGCTGTACGCTCCAAGGCCGTAGCTAACCAATAATTTCAGGGGGGTTTGGTGGGCACATATCCCAATTGCCGGAAGCTAGAAAAAAGCCTAAATGACAAACAGTTCTAGATACTATTTGAAGTGTTTTTTTATGGAAACTCAACACCATAACTGCCAAAGGCTAGAAACAATTCTAGATTAAACACCTCTAGAAGCTATCTGAAGTGTTTTTTATGGCAACACAACACCATAACTAACAAGGCTAGGACAAATTCTGGATTAAACACCTCTAGAAGCTATCTGAAGTGTTTTTTATAGCAACACAACACCATTACGGCCGAAAGTTAAGAAAAATTCTAGATATTAAACACCTCTTGAAGCTATCTGAAGACGTGTATTTATAGCAACATAGTACCACAAGTTAACTGCTAAAGGCTAGGAAACATTCTAGATATTAAACACCTCTAGAAGCTATCTGAAGGGTCTTCATGGTAACACAACACCCTAATTTGTACTTGTACCTTAACCTTGAAATTGTTTTAACCATAAATAGAGCCGTATGTATTTTGGTAATAAGATTTACCCTGACTACGGCATTGGTGCGCTCGCTACCTGCAGTTGGTAGACTACTATTTGGAGTTATTGCGACGTTGTCAAGTCAATGCTCCGGCCTCTAACTCTAGACGGCCGTGTTTTGTGCTTTTGACACATATTCTAATTTGGTCATTGATCTCTATAATATAACTGGATGAACATGACTGTGTGGCTGAAATTTTCGAGCTGTCGTCTGCATACCATTGAGTAAGAGAAAAGGAAACCTTAGGGTAGCTCTTTTTCTCTCTTACATCCATACAAGGCAATGTGGCATTGTGACATCGTTCATTAATTTGATTAAATATATGAAATACATCAATGTCTGATTAGTTAAATGACATAAATGTGTTAGTAAAAGCTTTGAAGAGCATAACAAAGTTCGAAACTGGTGAGTTTTTCCTTTAAATAAGTTGATGTGTGCTAATACAGTGGAGCGTCGTTAATCCGGATCGATCGGGACCGGGACCCATCCGGATTACTGAATTATCCGGATTTTCAAATGTGCTTTCAATAACTGTATACATACGTAATGTATTGACTAGAGGATACATGACGCTCGGGAGTTTACTGTATTGCAAAGTAGAGGCTGAAGGGTTCGAAAAATACAGTACACAAAATATTTTGATAAAGTATATTGAATAAGAACATGTACATTATGTAATTTACATTAGTAACTCTACAATACTTTTTAGAAAAAAAAAGAATCTACAGTAATTGATGGAAACTTACTGGGTAAGGACTCTTAATTATTTTTTGTACAAGACTTGACCTGCTCTCACCGCCGATCCGGATTTGCGACGCTCCGGATATTTGACGTCCGGATTTCCGACGCTCTACTGTATATACGATGATTTTTGAAGGAAGCTCGTTTGGAAGGCTTTATCTCGTACTAGAATCCTACTCGATAGTAGTGTTTAGGTAGGATAAATGACCTTCCAGAAGGGAATTTCTACTTCCATTCTAAATGGCAATTTATCCTACCAAAATAATAATATATGATAGTATTCTGGTACGAAATAGAGCCTTACAGATTGGGATTCTTACTAAAATTAGGGTTTAGTAGATACTGTACTTCCTACCAGCCTATAATCTAAATTATCGTTTGAACTTAAGACTTCTACACCAAGGACGTCATTTAAATAAATGTAATATAGTTTTTAGCTAACTTGTTTCATTATAGTTATCTAACTTTCAACATAATATGGTTTCTGAAAGCAATATACAAGATTAAAGCCAACTTTTTTTTTTAATTGTATTTTAATAATACTTTCTACAAGGCTATAGCCTAAGTGATCGTTTGTACGTATGGCAACTACACAAAGTTTGTCATTCAAATAAATTTAATACAGTTTTAAGGTACCTTATTAATTATATTTATTGAACGTTCAATATAATATAGTTTCTGAAACCAATATACAAGCTAATAGCAAACTTTAAAAATAAGTGTAGTCTTGGCAGACTGTAAACAACATGGATGATAGCTACATATTTAAATATATTAACGATTGTATTCGTATTTGTGCAGTATTACCTGTCAAACTGAATTGTATAGCCTTTAATGTAAATGATTATTCAGGCAAGTTTTGTATAATACTTCACACTATTTTCAAATAATAACACTTTTATTCATGAGAGACATTTTTTCGCATGAGAACATTGAAAGAAACCGTTAAATCTTTTCCCCCACAATGTAGCAGACGATAAAGTTAAACGTCACGATTTGCAACTTGGTAATGCGCCTGTTTATATCCATCCATTATAATATAGAGATCACTGGGTTTGGTTTTATTTAGTTTTCTGATATTGGTACAAAATTGGTAGGTTACTATGAATGTGGAAAAGCTCATTTCCATTTCAGTTTATAAATATTATGGCTGGAGATGAACGAAATTTTAGATCTTCGTATTACGAAAAAGTAGGATTCCGTAGTGTAGAAGAGAAAAAGTCTTTGGAAATACTACTGAAAGATAAACCTCTTGATAAAATAAAACTAAAACAATTTAGTTTAAGATTTACTGTTCCTGGAATATATCGCAGTTTCATATGGAAAATTCTTCTAGGTAAGCCCCCTCCCCCCCAAGGGAAAACACCCAGATTTTTCTTGAAAAACCTGTACAAATAAAAGTCTAAAATAAAATTGACATTATTATTTAAATGGGGATAGTATGTGCCGAAGGCGGAATTTTTTCTTTTCTTTGTCAAATTATTATAAACTCATTGTTGTCTAGCACTCACACACAACAACATAAGCAAATGTGTGATTACAACAAAATAAATACTGGGAAATAATTAGGAATCGTAAAATAAAATTAGAAAACTCACAAATAAGACTTATTTTTTATTTATTTTTTTTAAACAGAATTGGTATTTGTCCTTATAATACCCAAGTGAAGTTTTGTTGAGAGCAGGGGGAAAAAAAAAATCGGCGAAAAAACATAAATCAACAACATGTGGTACATTGCTTGTATTTTTAAAATTAAATTAATTTAGGCCTAGTAAAATAATTCTACAGAAGATATTTTATTATTTAGTTATTTGATGTTTGGGGGTATAGTACGCTTTATCTGTTCCATTCTCGGCCTTGTAGGTCTTAAAATATTCTCCATACTCTTGTAGCTGGTAAATAAGTAATTATAGAAACACATACAAAATATATGAAACTATTTTATAATTTCATATGAGGTATGAGAGTTCAATGGTTGAAATTTCTCTGAACTAATCAGCCCTCACTCGCTTTGTAAACAACATAATAATTAGGAGATATACCTGTAGTGGCGCATCATACTATGCAAAACAACATGCTTCAATGATCTTTGCAGCTTGTGCATGTCCATAGTGCAGTGTCTAATCACGACGCAAGCAGCTAAATTTCCCCTTTCAGAACTCCAAAAAACCTTTCAAAATCATTTCTTGCACTGCAATGCGTTTCAGTGTAAAGTGCTTCAGGTGTACCCTCTACAGAATTTGTAATCAGGGTGAGCAACCAAGGTTTGGGTGCATACCCAGAATCACCTGCACAAGCAATTTACAGACTATATATAAACAACATAAAATTCAGGGTGCTGTCAGAGACAAAATGAATAGGGCCAGACAATGACACACCTTTATTTTATAAGTTTGTTATAGTTACAGGTAAAATACATAAATTAGCCTTGATATATGCCAATTTTCCCTCTATTTTGTGATATGAGAGCTTATCTTGATAGATATGGCATCTTCACTGTCAAATCTGCTCACGACTATTTTCAAAATATGAATATGGTCACAATAATAAAAATGGGTGTGGAGCCATGTGCAGCACCTTGTAATTATTTGCTTTGATGGTAATGGTATGTGAGGGGCCACCATCTTGAAATCAAGTACTCTAGATGGCACTTTCAAGAATACTTTTTTAACATTTGATACTAGTTGGTCAACATTTCCAAAGTTCTTTCACACCTCTCCAGCAAATCGATGATTTGCATGAGCAACACATGCTATGTGGATCATTTTAGAATATAATGCTTTAATGGCAATTGCTGCTTTGACCATAAACGATGCAACATCACTCATAAAAAGAACATCATTGTGCTTAATACCTTCCGGCCACAGCAGAAACATGGATTTAACAACTTGCTGATTGTGGAGTGGTTGGCTTTATCCAAGAATGCTGTAGTCAAGAAAAATGTCTGACCAACAATATGCAGTTCAAGAGTTCCAAAACTACGGTACTTAAATAGTGGCTTTCTACATCTATTGTCTCATCAATTAATACCCATATTTTTTTTCCTCGCATACACTGGTTCCTATTTTATACATAGTTTTATCATAGCACAGGGTAACATAGCTTTTACACAGAGTAGATTTGTCTGGTATATAAGATTTGTCTGTCTTTATAAAAAACTCGTGAAATTTAGGATAATTTACTTTTCTGAGAAAAATATTGGCTGACAACAACACTTCAGGCAACTCTTGATAAAAAGGAGATGATTTGGTTTTAGAGGTTGATGCACTTTGGAACAGCAATATTTGAGTTATTTTGTTTGCTGCTGCCCGTTCTAAAGCACTCTTGTGTTTCTCACGACCGATATGCTGAGTAACAGAAAACTTTTTTTTTGGCTGAAACTTCCAACTCGCACAATTTACAAAATAATACTTTCCCATCCTTGGAATACACACTTTCACTGAACTTGTTAACTAACTGCTGTAAATGGTAGGATTGACATGGTTTGACTTTTGGCATTCTGCTCAATGGAAGTAAGTCAACTAACTTGAGATATACCATTTCAACTTACAATACTCTACTTAACTAACAATCACATTCAAAACATTCGTAGCCTTACTGCTGATGTAAATAAAGCCTTGCATGTCTCGTTCTTAGGAAATTACAAGCTAGCCAACCACTTTTACAGCACCCACTTGTTTTCCCTTAAAATACAATAAAGATAAGAATCTAAAAATACATGCTCATTTTATTCTTAATTTCTTTCTTACTTGGTATTGTTCTCTCAGAAAACATTAGGCTATGCTCATTATTCATGGTTTCATGTCTGGCCATACTAATAATTACACGAGAAAACAAATGCTCCAAGTAAATGGAAATATTGAATTTGTGGATTAAAAAATTACCCATTGTGTGCTATGATTTTTATGTTTTTTTAAAAAAAAGAAGTATGAAAATGCACAATGAGAGAGGAAAAACAAGAAAAATGCCCCCAAAATGACAAAAAATATCCCACCAAATAGCATAAATGGTTAAATCTTTCAAATATGCAAAAATATGCACAGTAAAAGTCATGTTTTCAATATCAGGGTGTCATAAAATGTGTTTATATACAAGTTACCATTGCAATCGACCTCACAGAAAAAAGATGTGATGTCATCAATTTCTGGGCCCTGCTCATCACATATTCAAGAACTGTTGATATAACCAAGGCCGTGTCTGAATAGTCCGTCTAAGGGCCCTTGGGAGCCATGTGCACTTTAAAGTTGCAATGGCGTCGGCTGAAAGGCCGGAAGTGATTTTTAATGCTGTCTGAATTCTCTTAAAGTGTACAATTGCACCCCTTATGGCGCACTTTACTAAGGGGCACATACGACTTGCCCTTTATCGCGCACTTTAGTTAAATTAGCTTTTTATATTGAATGAAAGTAATATATATTTTGTGTAAATGGAATAAAACATTCACATAATGTTAAATAAAACTAGTATGGTTTGTTCTTTGTTTATATACATGAAGTTAAACGGTTAAATTTCTCTATCTAATGTGAAAATCTCGCTCAAAAGGAACTTTATTTACGAGTTAAAAGATCTTCAGTAAAATTTGTTTGAGAATAATACTTTACATATATAAGTAAATTAATTAGGGCAATATATATTTATATAATATACGTATATATTTAACAATTTCTCTACACATGCAAAAATGTTTGACATGCTCTTTGTGGTATCCCTGCGTACATCGCGCTCCTTTTGGCGCGTAGCTTTAATTTCTTTGTTTATTCAGCATTTACTCATTCCGGAGAAATGTTTAAAAACAAGAGATCAACATGTAAATTAAGTAATTTATTTTTGAATTCCTATAGGCCTATGTATTTATCTGGCAATATTTTTACATGCTTTAAAACAACTTGATATTAATGTAAGTTAGGCCTAGTTTGTCAGCTTCCCAAAAATTTTAAAGTTTATAAAACTGGGATAGGATTGACTATTTTTGGCGCACGTTTTCCAAATACGTTTTTTAACAATAACATAATAAAGGGGTTAAATAAATAAAAACCATAGCTTAACCTCATTTTACTTTTGTCTACTTTTGATTATAATGCTCTTTTTTTATTATGATTATTATTAAATATCATCAACGGTATACAATTGATTTTATTCTTTACAGGGGAAGTAGAACAAATCTTAAGGTTCGTAGAATTAAGGAAGATAAATGATAAATATGAATTTGCGCCTTAAAAAAATGTCACCATTGACAAAACACTATCAAAATTCATTATCGTTGCCATGGAAACGCATGTTTCAGAATTAGCCACCAGATGGCTCTAGCTGTACATTGATGTCCGAAAACTATCATGCACCCTATGTACTTAGGGGCGCCAGAAACTTGTTTTATTAAAGTGCGCAGTAAAGTGCACAAGTGCGTAGGGGACAAACTATTCAGACACGGCCCAAGTGAAGAAAATTAAACTCTATGTTTGTACTGAAGCAATATTTTATTTATTTTGGCAAAAAAAAATGTTTTGCCAAAAAACTGTAAAAACACCGGCTTATTTCATGTTCCCTAAGTTATTGTATGTATTTCTCTATACAGTGGTTAAATTGTTGTTCTGGTAAATATTTTTTTTTCTGGCCACTCATAGTGGCTTTTCATGAGATAATTTTACTGTGCTAGTATACTGTCAAATAAAGTTAAAAGTGGTTGAATTTTGCTATGGAAACATAGAATAAGACAACCAGTTGAATAGCTTAACTATTGTCAACATACTTATACTATTAAAAATAGCTTTTAAATAAAAATGAACAATTTTTTAAGATAAGAAAATGTCCAAATTGGTCATAATATTAAAAAAAAAAGATGTAGGCCTGTTTATACTTAATCTGATTTCAAGCAAATTTGGTAATTTAATATACCAATAGCTTAATAGCTAATAGCACCAGGTGTTCACACTTCTCCATTTTAACTTTGAAAATTTAAAAGATTTGGAAAAAAAAATTCAATATAAATTAACAGGTTAGGGAATTTTCCAAATACTTAACCGAAACAATCATTACAGAGACATATTGTAATGATTTTTTTTTAATCTACCATGAAACATTTGCTTATTTTCTGGTATTGGTTTCAGGAATTGTTCCTATTCATGTTACCAGTCATACGTTTGTTATGCAGCAGAGGGAACATGAATACAAAGACCTTCATCGTGCTCTTCAATTCATTGGATTAATAAATGATGATACTCCCAAACCTCAAATGTACCTACTAATGTGGTTGCTTGAAACTGGAAAGCTTAGGTTTGATTGGCATGCACAGGTAATTGCCGTGTGTTAAATTTATATTTCAGCCAAACTGTCTAAGTTACCAATTTAGTTTAAAAATTTATCATAATATTAAGTTAACTACTCACAAGTATACAATCAAATGCTTTCTGCTTCCAGTAATAGTAAATTTTCTTCACCATATTGATTGGCTTTCACTAATTTGGAACTTAATCTAAATAACAAAGTTGCAGCTTTTAGAAATATACCTTTTTTATTTAATTCATTTTAACACAAATATTATTTAATGAATTAATTAATGAGGTAGGTATGATGAAGTTATAGGAAATTCACCCCCATTGCACTCGGCTAAGATCCAAACCTCAACATTCCCATCACTGCCACTCTAGTCTATTGCAAGCCTAACAGAGATTGTGTGACCGCCAAGTAAGGCCAACTTTAAACATTCAACTGTTTAGAATAAGATATGTATAGGTACAAATTTCAAAATACATTTCCATTTGTGTCATTTGTACCAATTTGAATATAATTAGGCCTAAAACAAAATTAACAAGTCAAAATATTCTAAAAGTTTGTGCATACATGTGCATGCCAGTTTATATATCATTGCTCAATGCATTTCTTTATGTTTTAAGCTCCATATAAGCTATAACACTTGTTTATTTTAACTGAACATTCCTGTCCTGATTATTATATACTTCACAGGAAAATGCAGGAAAATAATGTTGTTTTAAAGGAGGACTATATGTGTACCAAGCATTGGTTTAAAGTGTTGAAATTATATAATTTCTAAGTGTTGGTAAAGCAAGAAAATCAAAAGTTCCAAAAATGATTCACCTTCAAACTTGGTCACTATATCTTGAACTCTCTTGTAGTGTATCTATTTCAGCCACTGGTTAGTGAAAAACACCCACAACCTATTGTGGGAATTTTAATTTGCTCATTAGCTGTAATCGAATTGTCATTCACTTTGTGGGTATTACAAAATACCCACAACATGTTGTGGTCATCCCAGTTTATACTCACAACACGTTCTGAGTATTTCTGAATCATCCACAATGCGTTGGGGCATTGCCAGTTAAAATATTTTCAGTAAATTTATTATTTGTCTTAGTTTTTTTATGTTTTTTTTACAATTTTTATTATAAGACCTATTTTATTATAAAAAAAATTCTTGTTTGAAAACCAATGGGTGCATTTTTCTTTTAACTAGACCTATGTTTTAATTAGCTATAAGAAAATACAATTATAACCATAAATAACAAATGTAATAGAAAATATTCCTATACACTATTCTCATATCATTGCTTGTTATTTATATATTCCTACATGCATTACTATTATAGAATTTGGAATTACATTTCATTCTTTTTGGTACAAGAACAAGAATTATTATTACATCCTTTACAACAACTACACTTTATAAAACCTTATTTTGATCCAGATTAAATCATAGCTTCCTCTTGCATAGTCACCTTCCCATCAGGAACATTAGTTAGTTTCTAACTAGCCTTGTTTTGTTCCAAGTGAAAACAAATTTTGCTCAATTATATCCATCACAATGGCAAGTACGTTGCGAGGAGCCAATTGTCCACAATCCATCTTTGGAATATTGATTAAATATTATTTCTGACAAGACGGGTTGAAACTTCTTCTTGGAACTCTGACTCATTCACTCAGCTTGTTCCTCTAATCTGTGTTTGCAGCTTACCCGAGTGGTATCAATGGCCGTTTATTTGTTCAAAATTGACACAAAGGAATCTCAAATTCAAGTAAAGAGCTGTATGTTAAATGAAAGTATTGCACACACTCGAAGCACAATTTTCCTTCTTTATATTCCTCGTTGCATACATGGCATAGTCTATCTTCTTCGTCAGAGTCTATATTTTCTTAAATATGTTTATCATGACTTTCATTGACATTTTCCTCATAATATATTCTATACTGATTGACATTTTCGTTAAATCTTTGTCAAATTCTGCATAGTATTAGATAAATGTTCTTTGATTTCCTCTTGAGTAGTGATCCTCTAGCTATATTAGCAGGCAAGCAAGAATCAAGTAAACCATTTTTCTGTGCAACCCCAAACAAAGCTTCACAAGGAGTCCTCTTTATACCAGTGTGGTGACTGATATTTTTTTAGCTTTGGATAAATCAAAGACCTGAAGCCCAACTCGGAGAATTGTTGCCCTTCATCCAGGCTACCAAACTGTCTCGGACATCTTAGTTAGCTTTCTCGACTGATCCTTGGCTTTGGGAGTAGCGTGGTTTTCTAGTGAATGATTGTGATCCCATTCCATTTTGTATCAAAACCTTCTATCACCTAAAAAAATCTAAACAAATATGTTTAATATGTACATATTTCATAAAATAAATTAAAAAAAGTAAAAGATATAGGCTCGTGTACCTTATTTCAAAATTCACAGCCATTATCACTATGAACTCCAAGCAAGCAAAATATATCCAAACTATCATCTGCTACATCATCTGTTGTCTTCGTTTTTAATGGACCTAATACAAGGAACTTTGTCAGATTATCTTGGTAGTTCAGCATAAATTTGTAGGCTCCATCAGACTCTTGTTTGCATGTCATTAAGATCTACCCCAAAATAAAATTAAAACTGTTGACATTTTGGTCGTGGGTATTTTGCAATATCCACTAAGCGAATAACAATACAATTGAGCAAATTAAAATTCCCACAGTGTGTTGTGAGTGTTCATTTTCCTATGGCCGAAATAAATACCCACAAAGCATTGTGTATATATTATTATATGTGCAACATGTTGTGGTCAAAAATTCAAGCAATGGGTGAATTCGGCAATTGTGAATAACATATTCACTTTCTTTCACATCCACCCACTCCTTTTTCATATGCAAATTTTTTGCATGTCGGCTTGTATGCACACACTTTATCACATGCTCTATCATTCTCATGAACTCCTACTTCCTCTCTGTGAAATGCACATTTAAGTAAAGCATATCCCAAGATTTGGTCAAGTCCCAATAATATTCCATATTTATTCAACTATTTTGTGCACTGGGTTACACTGAATACACGACAAACATATTTTTATTTTATTGTCTTCACTAGGCTTTTCCAATATTTTTATTAGTTGAATGTTGGTTTATTTTCTTAAATATCGGCTTCCTGAGTATGATCAAAAATTGAGCTGTTATGTTAAAAATAGGTATACAAATTTTTATCATTACTATCATTAGTTGTATCAAGGGTATTGGTTTTGATATTATTGCGACACAAATTATGATATTTGTCCATTGCTAAGCTTGAGTGTCACATATGAGGGGGGATTAAAAAGTTTCAAGACCTGTTCTGTAAAATGAAAACAGAGTGCAGCATGGAGATGCATGCGCTGGTGTGGTGACCTGTGACCTTTATCAGTATGACAGGTGGCATCATTTTATGTAGACCAGTGGTTGTGTTACACACGTTTATTTTACGACATGCACGGGTGCATTTACAATTTTATATGGACCGCAAACTCGAGCAGAGAGCGAACATCAAATTCTGTGCATTACTCAGAAAATCTGGAACGGAGACCTTCCAAATGCTGCAGCAGGCTTACGGCAATGAAGCTATGAGCTGTCCAGTGTGTTTTGAATGGCACTCGCACTTCAGGAGCGGCAGAACATCACCGAAAGACAAAGAGAGGTCAGAACGACCTTCCATAATCATAAACCCGGAAATTGTGGACAGAGCTAGGCAACTTGTGTGTGAAGATTGCCTGATAACTATTAAGGACATTTATGATATTGTGAATGTGTCATACAGATCAGTGCAGACAATCCTCATGTCTGTTTTAAACATGCACCGCATTGGTGCCAAGTTCGTACCCGGGCTTCTGACCCCCGAACAGAAGGAGCACCTTGCCCAATTCTGTCAGAAACTCCGTCAACATGCCCTGTATGATTCAACCTTCATAGTCGAGGATCATCGCTGGGGACGAGCATTGGATCCACGGTTAAGACCCGGGGACCAAACAACAGTCTTGCAGTGGAAGAACCCCAGATCTCCAAGACTGAAGAAGGCGAGGCAGGTCAGGAGCGCAACCAAGTGCATGCTCATCATTTTCCTCGACATTTGTAAGATTGTGCACCATGACTTCATCCCCGAGGGTCAGACTGTCAACGCCAAGTTCTACTGTCATGTTCTGAGCCGTCTGAGGGAGGACATTCAGCAGAAAAGACCAGAACTGTGGTGTACGGGCACTTGGGTGCTCCAACATGACAATGCACCTGCACACACAGCAATGAAAACGCGCGAGTTTATCAGGTGCAACAACATGATCATCGCTCCTCACCCCCTGTATTCACCGGACTTGGCCCCCTGTGACTTCTTCCTCTTCCCGAAGATTAAGTTAAAACTCAAGGGTCACCGGTTCGACACCATTAATGAAATCAAGCGTGAATCGCAGGCTTTGTTGTGCACACTATGAGTCAAGGACTTCCAAGGAGCTTTCCTAAAGTGGAAAAAGTGCTGAGATCTGTGGATCACTCCACAAGGGGACTACTTTGAAAGAAATAGTGGCCAAATTTAAATTGGGTAATTTATTTCCATTTTACAGAACCAGTCTTGAAACGTTTTACTACCCCCTCGTATCCTGTTCTCATCACTTTTGGAGATCTTAAAAAGAATATATTTCAGTTCTAATGATACATTTAATGTTGACATTTCCTTAACAGTGGATGACAGCTAAGCCTAATAACAATCCTATTTGGCGTCCTCTACTTCTATGTATTAAATATAAACTTCAACCAAAGCTGATTATAATGTACCTTATTCAAAATATTATGTCAACTTTAAAACCAACACTATACAATTTTTTTTAATAAAAAATATTATACACTAACACAACACAAGACTAAAGTTTATTACTAATTTTACTTAAATTTCTATTACAGATCGAAAGTGATGTGTATCACAACTTTCTTTGCATTGCTAATACGGTTCTAGAAATGCTTGACAATGATGTAGAGACATACTGGTTAGCTAAAGGATTCATTCATTGTGTGAGTAAATTTCAAGCTGATGTTCCCAGACTGACTGAAAGCATATTGAGTCTTTTAGAAAAGGAAGATAATGAACTATTTAGGTAAGTGAACCATTACTGCTGTAGTTAACATATTATACCATTGAGTTTATTGTTTTCCGGTAGGTGTCCTTTGTTAATCTTTCAAATAAACAAACTAGGCAAATCAAAATTGAAAATAATTCTTTAAACTCATTATTAGAGAGTAGAAAAATGTATTTATTTTAGTTTTATCATCTCACACAGCTCACCCACAAATAGAAACTTAGTTTAAATTGTGATTAAAGTGCTATTAGCCAGTGTCCTTGGTGATGGTTGGTTTCTACTCCACTGCTCTAAAAAAAGGAGGCTTTCTGAGAGATGACTATGCTGAGCTGCAACATTCTGGTAATACTGGAAATAAACTTGAATTTTGAATCAGATACTGGAAAAATATCAAGCATCTTCTCATTGAATGATATGTTGGCTGCGGAAGTTTTCATCAGCATTTTGAGACCCCTATATTTATAATTTGAACACTACTGATTGTTATAGTTTGACTACTCCTTGAATATGCCTCCTCTGGTTTGTCTTGTTTACTACATAGGTAGTTAACCATGTAGATGACCTTGTAATCAGAATGTTTGTCTCCCTTATTCTTATTCTCTACCTTAACAATCCCCTTCTCGCATCCACTAAATGGTAGAAGAAGAAATACATGTTTGTTTTGACTACACTAGCATTCCACTGGCATAGTACCCTCTTTGTTGTGTTCTTCACTTCACCTCTTCCCACCACTCCCCCCAAAAAAGCTTTATACCACTCGGCACAGGAAACATTGTATCTCGTGGTCAATATCGGAGCAATCAGCCTCTATTGCTATTTATGTTTCCGGATCCAAGTAAACTACTTGAGTACTTTATTAATAGAATTATAAAATGTGATGTAATTAATTAAGCAAATTCTAAAAAAAACCTTTGATTCGAAGAAACGGTCAAACATGAAATCACTCCCTACTGTAGGTATTGGGTTCACAGCATCAGCAGATTTGGAAGGCATTAAAGACATTTAGGTGATTGTCAAAAATTCTTAGTTGATCTCTGAAACAAACTTTTACATGAGTGTCCTCTACCATACAAAATTGTCAAAGGTGCCATTTTTCTCTCTCCTTCGTTCATGATAATGACATCTCTTAAAACCCATAGGTTAACTTCTGTAGTAGAAGTCCTACCAGACATGACTAGACTAGCCTGCAAGCTGATGCTATAAAAAGAGACCAGGAGCTGAAATATTTTCCTTTAAAAAATCCTTGTTCTCTTCTATTGCAATGCAGCTGTTGAGTGATTTTTTCTGTAAATAAAAAATGTCTGGTTGAAAACCTACATGAGGACAGCCTTATTGCTCAAAGTATAACTTATGATGCAGTCACTACAGTTGGGAGACTTCTAAATATAACATTCTCAAAGAAGATGATTCATGCGGCGAGGAATGCATCATTGATAGGGAAAGAAGCTATTGAAATGAAGGAAAAGATTGAATTGGACTTAAATATAATATGTAAAACAACATTGGATTAATTAAAGAAATTGGAAGTAAAAAGAACAGCTATGCATTAAGTGAAGGAAGAGGCAGGAGTGTTAGAATACAAAATGAAAGAATAAAAAGTTTTGTGATTGATTGTTAATTTTTGTCTCCACCCTAAAAAAAGATTTTGTTTGAAGGTTTTATAATCTTAATTTCTTAATCTTGAATCATGTTAGTTAACTGCAATCATCTTTATTTCCAAGTAAGCTTTTCCTAATATTGTTTTAGTTGTTTATTTTTCATTAAGGATTCTGTATCTTTGATATTATGTATTTATTAAACAAACTCATTATTAAAAAAGATGACTTGGTGTGGAAAGGATCAGCCGGCAAGGGGGGGGGGGGG
>CABFWB010003366.1:55061-80959 GCA_902151455.1 Timema bartmani
GGGGGGTATAGACCATTCAAACAAATAAATATAAATAATTCAAGAGTCCCATCCTTGGTTTATATTAGTATGTATATATACAAAATGTATTTGGATTTTTTTACATGAACTACTTATTTCTAATATAGAGACTCTTTGCTGTGAACAACTATAGACTTTCATTACAAGGATATTTTTCAGTGTCATAGCAGTTGAATATTCTTTAAGTAAAAATATTTTATAAAGACATACATAACTCTAACTTTCTATCATTTTATACTTTTGGAGATAGGGATTGTTTGGTTCTGAGAGCTTTTCATATATACTGGATTTTTTAAATAAAATATACTGGAAATACTGGAATTTCAAAACTCTAGTCCAGTAGACACCCTGATTGAGCTTTCTAACAATCTTTTGATTCATTGTGAATGGGTATGACCACCACCGCTAGTCTAGCTTACACCTGTATTGAATAAACTCGATTGTACTCTAATGTGTTCAAACGAAGTCAAGAACATAAGAAATAATTCCAAATTTACAGATCAGTGGTGGTATGCTCAGAAACTAATTTGAAGGAAAGGAGAGGGTAAAGTAATCCATGACCCCATCTAATAGTGTCATTCTTTTATTAAGTAATATTCACTCACTGACATAGTTTAAGAATGCATTTTGGAAGCGGTTTAAGTTGGGGGTACTGTTAATAAACTTTCAGATATGGGGTATGGGATCAACAATAATAAATATTGCTTTAAAGCAAACTTTAATTCAAGTTTACAATTAATTAGAATTTAAAAATAGCTCAAGGATCAAACTGCAACTTTTAAATGAAAACCATGCCTAATTTGATGTCCTCTTAGCTTACTCTGAAAGGTAGCAAGCTTACCTTGTATGGTTCCCCTTTCAGCGTAAACATATTGTATCTTATCTTGAAGCTGAAATTGTGTAGTCTTATTTTGTCGAACTTATTTTGAAATTAATATAGGGAAAGCATTTCTACATCTCCTAAAAGAAATTTCATACTTGTTATAAGCTTTAGTGTGTAATATAAATAACAAAATTATCTGGACTTGTTTCTTAACTGGGAACTATATTTAAGATATAATGTTTGGCAAGCTTATTACTATTTACCAATAACAAAAATAGATTTTTTGGCCAATTATCACATAATTTTATGAAGGATTAATCCCTCCCTTCCCAAATTGAAAGAAGGGACCTCTCTCAATAATTTTGATGTCTTACTCTGCCATCAGGCTTCTTATCTTTGATACCAGTGTGGGTGGTAGGATGGAGATTGCTTATAATGTTGTGTTGAGGGTGCAGATTCCAGCAGGAAGTGTCTTAAGAGTCATAAGGTTGGCTTGCAACATCTTTTTGAGCCTTGGCTCCTGGTGAGAAGAGCTATCTATAATGGTATGGCTCCACCATAAATTCAAATAGTCAAAAATAAATTTTGTGTAGATGTATATATCTACATATGAGGGAATCAGGGCAAAAATATGATAACCTTCATTTATGAAAAAATGTGTTAGCAATTATTTCAGGTAGCTTTACCTTGATCTACTTGCTGTTTTTCTAGTCAGTCAAGATAGTGAGGATAGCTAATATCCACAAATACTTAAGTTCTTTTTATAGCTAGATTTACTGATTTCATAGAAGTTTAAATAGTGAATATATATCACATATAAATCCATGAGAGCTATAATATTTTTGCCTTGATCCTTCATATGTAATACTTGTATAAATGATTGGTTTCCAGGCATCTTTTAAGTGTTGGTGCACTTAATTTGATCCCACTTAATAAATGGATCTGTAGCTGCTTTGCTGGTGTAATCAATGAGTCTTCTGTTGGAAAGTAAGTGATTTCGATATTGGAATTGAAGGAAACTATTTACATTTGTATCGTTTAGTTTTAAATAAGACAACCTCTATTAAATATGTGAACGTATTTTCAAATTAATTATGATTATTAAATCATTGTATTATAACTATATTCTCATTAATAAAACATATTTTCTTATAAAAGTAACAAAAAAAAGTCACTTACCTCCTATACTAGGCTCTGTCATAGGGGAGCTATTAGGTTCAGGGAGTACAATATTCTAATTATTGTTGATTGCGATTAAATTACTTGGATGATTTATCACTCTCCTTTATTGATTGATTGATTAACGCTGATCACAGGCCTTGAAGACCATGCGCTGACTGCACAAGCTGCCTCCACTACGTTCTGTCCTGAGCCTTCTCCAATCCCCCTCTACACCCAGATCCTTGAGATATCTGGCCACATTGTCACTCCATTTTGTTCTGGGTCACCCCAGAGGTTTTTGATGTTCACATATGCTGTCCATGACAGCTCTCAGACTAATTTATTATTCTGAATGTTACAAGCTATAATTATAACAAACACTACATTGTGCCCATCCTTTAATTGAATAAAACTTCTTTTAATTCACAAAAGAGTAATAAAATGAACACAGTTGAAAACTTCTATATTCAAGCAAGCAATGATGGATTAAATAGCCAAGCAATTATATTTGTTAGTTATGGTTATAGCCGCATCCTAATATCAGATTGTTTAAATTGAAAAGTGACACATGGACACAGGAATCGAACCCGGGACTTTTGGCTTAGTACGTCAATGCTCTAACCACTGAGCTATCTAGGAATAATCCTGTGTCCAGTGTCATTTTCACTCATATTTTAAGGCAGAGTCTGTGATGGACATGCAGAAATTGTTGGCTACAAATGTGTGATTAATTAAGATCATGAGCAATCAGATAACGCAGCCACCACCAACTTGGTATTTGGCTTTTTGGTGCCAATAATACATTTACAACTGTACAAACGCTCATATCATAATAGATTAAATAGCTAAGCTATTATATTTATTAATTATGATTATAGCCGCATCTAAATATCATGCTCATTAAATTTATAAATGACACCTCGACATAAGAATTGAACCCGGGACCTTTGGCTTAGTACGCCATTGCTCTAACCACTGAGCTATCCAGGAATCGTCCTGTGCCCAGGATCATTCTCCACCCATATTTTAAGGCAGAGTCTGTAATGGACTTGTGGAAATCGTCAGCATGGGACGATTCCTGGATAGCTCAGTTGTTAGAACATTGGCATACTAAGCCAAAAGTACCTGGCTTGATTCCTGTGTTCAGGTGTCAGTTTTCAATTTAAAGAATACCTATTCTCTGTTTTTCCTAGCTAAATTTCACTATGTATTATTATCTCTACTATGTTCATATTCAACCAACTCATTTCCTTAGTTTTTTTTGTTACTAACTAATAGTTTTAATTAATCATCTAGTTTCTTGATAGTGCTAGCACCAAAACAAGTTGAATTCATATAAAAGTAGACGACTCTAATCTATACATACACCTAAGGAGAAAAGGACCAACTAAACCTAAAGGTGCCCATACACGACCATTCCCGGCATGATGGCAAGGCGTGTCATTCTGGCCATGCCAGGAACTGTCCACACACGTGTCACACTGAGATTTGCTAGACGCCGCAGTTTACTGATGTGATTTGTCCTGAGAGGTCGTAAAAATTTCAAAGAAAAGTGCTGCATTGGTTTGTTATTGGCAGATGATAAATACGAAAAGATAAGCATAAAAAATGGTGGACTTAATGATTAAAGCTTTGGTTACATCAAAGACACAAATTTTTCGACATTAATATTTTGCGTGAGCTTGAACTAAACTTAAAGGACAACTTTAAAAATTGTTTGCCTATGAGCTCTGATTGTTTTCAAAGGCTTTTGTCGCTAGTTGGTCCTTTAATATACAAACAGGACACCCATATATACTTATAAAGTCTGTCATAAAGTCAACCGAGTTGACTTTGTGAACTGTACTTGGTAGAGGACATTTTATAAACAGGAAATAGAAATTCACACGAAAAAAACAGGTGTTGTCTAAACTTTGACCACATGTTCTATAGACTACTTTTAACTTGTAACACTTTAACTTATTCTATTTTACATTTATCTTATTTGTTTTTACCTTACTTTTAGTTTTGTTGGTCCCATGTCTTAAAAAGCTGTTATCAAATTTAACTTGATTCCTTATATATCTGTAAAACCAATTTAAGTGTAATAAATTAACATTTCACTAAATAATTTTATAATTAGGGTGTCACATTTAAAACATTACAACTTACCACATTTCACTAGTTTGACTTGATTATGTGTAAAACCTCTTTTACTGATAGAAATAATTTCCTTCATTACTAATATATATTTTTGGAATGTTTTCTAAAATATGTAATCGCTTACCTCAAATTATTAACATATACATAAGACCATTTAAAATAACATTTGGAATACTGTTATGTTTGGTGCACATGGGGAAGAATTGAAGGTGTTAAAATACTCTTTTGAAAGTACATATTTAATAGAAGATATATGTGTAAAACACAGAAACAGTTTGTTTAAAAGTACTCTTCTGTTCTGCCACCATCATATCTAATCTTTTGTTATAATTGACATTAATAACTTTATTTTTGTATTTTAGTGAATATTTTATGCATAAATGGGTGAATGAGCAATATACTTAAACTTGGTACTTAATTAAATGACAAAAAATGTATGCACTGAAACATAAAAGCAGTGGCCGAGCTATTTAAGGCGTTACTTGAATTAGTTTTTGTAATCATCGATAGGGAGGTCTGGATTTTAATTCTAGCTGGGTTAACTGGTAGCTTCTCCATAGTCATAAAGGTGCATTTTCTTGCAAGCTACCCTCGTTCGTATCTCTCGAATGAGGTACAGCACAGTCTTGCTAATTGGAACCTGAAATTGTCAAGGACATTATAAAATTTCTCTAAATATCAAGGGATGATAAAAAAAACCCTCAAAAAGCAATAAACTCTAAAAAACAAAACACATATTCAAGCATATTAGCAAGATGAAACGTCAACAGCAGAGTGATGCACTAAGATAAAGAGAAAACACCATTGTGCCCATGGAGTTTGAGAGAGTAAAACTAGGGGAGGTAGAGGAAGTTCGAATTACCTTGTCTTCCTGACTAGAGCGGGTTCAGATTAGCAAGATTGAGCTTTAATTAATAACCATTGTATTAAACATATAACTGATTTAATGAAAATTCAATAAACATGCATTTTTAGCAACATTAAATATCTCTTTAGGATTTGGGACAAGTTGGCTAGTGGATCGTGCAAAATTCTTGTGTTTGTTGCACTAGTTCTCCTGATCACTTTACGAAGAGTGCTTTTGAAATGCACCACCGCAGAAAAAATTATTGAATGTTTAAATAATGTAAGTATTATTTTAAAATATTCATAATTTGTAGACATAACTATTTTGCAATTCTCCCCCCTCCTCCCCACCCCACCCCCTTCTGGGCCATAAACACATTGATTACACTTAGGGGTTTCAACTAGTTACTTTAGAATTTTTTACACCCATTACTTTTCCCAGCCTACGTCCTGGGTCATATTTTTTATTCAAGTCATATATTTTCCATACCGGCTTGCTTGGCCTGTTGTAGCTTCATATGCCTTATAATCTAACTTAAGACTAGGACAGGCACAACATCCAGTCCCTGGCCGTTAATTCCTCACTGTGTAAGGGTAAACCCACATTTAACCATTGATACATTTTTCGGCCATGCCGAGAATCGAACTTGAGACCCATAGCTCAGTAGACAGACATGCTACTGACTGAGCTAAGGTGTAGGATAGGTGTTTAGAATAACGATCCACATTTATATAGTATCTGCCACCTTTGTAATATGAGACTGGAAGTGTATAAAGCTACTGAAGTCTCATTAATATAGCCTATATCATATTACTTGTAAACCAGCATGATTCTGCAGAGACCTGGATATGGCGCTAGAGGGGAGTCCGCTTGTAGCTTCTGAGTGATATTAACGGTGAAGTGAGTCACACAGGAGACTGTGGTTTGTGACTGGTTTGCCCACCTTTGAGACCGTTTAAGAGAGAGCTGTACTGCCCGCCTCGGTGATGTGGTAAGACAGGAATGATTCAGTGGCGTTGAGTGATCGGGTTGACCTACTGAAAACCAGTATACTAGTAGGTCTAGTAGGACCCTTATGGCCCACTACACCTCATTGTCCCTACAACTCTTTACATATCCATCTGTCCAATAAGTCTGTCCTGAACTACAATAAATCACTACAACCAAACAACCAAAGGTGCATGTTGACTTGTGTCTGGTCCACCCCCTAAAGTCCAATTTATCCTGTTTTGGTGTCACTGGCGGGTGCAGAGTAACCATTACTATACTAATTGGAAAGGGATGATTAAGGTAAAATTGAGATGAAATGTACACTCGTTTTTATGGAAGAAAAGGGGGAAGCCATTAAGTGAAAATGGGTAACAGACATTTGACCAAACGACTTTAGGCCAAATGACTTTTGGAGAACTTAACAAAGTGGATTTTTTTCTATTTGTAATTCATTTTAGGCCAAAAGACTTTAGGCTATTTATTTAGAGTGTGTGAATGTTGTTCTCGAAAATGTCTGTTATGATTATGTTGTGATGTTACTAGATAGCTAGGTTTCTCATATTTATGGCCATACACCATTAAAAAATTGTCTGCAGTATTCTAAAAAGTGTATAGTTATACGCTATAAATAGTTACTCACTGATTTCAAATAATTATAATTCACGAGCGAAAAGGTTCCAAACTTGGTATTTTATGGTTTTTACGTACCATTGTTAAGAAGTTAATGTATGAGGCTGAAATTTGGTATAGCTCAACAAGCATTTGAAGTGTAGACCTACACAATGAAATATTTTTAGTATGTTAAATAAAAAATATTTTACTTCATAGTAAATTTAAATGTGATAAAATCACTTCATTTTTAATCAACACACCTTTTCCTTTAATATCTGTACATATTGTTTCCTCTCATTTTGTAGTATGCAATGTGATTATTGTGTATTAATTTTTTTTAGTCAAACTCTACTCGTTAATTTTATTAATGTGAGCGAATTGATCACTTTAAATATATATTTGAAATTTCTATTTCATTAAATTTATTGTTTTGACTACAACAATATTAGATACAACACAGGCAAGCAGAATATTTTATGCTGCTACTGCCAAGCTGAGACAGGGTTGGATTGATGCTACCTGCTATCTTTTAAAATAAACAAAAGTTGCTGTTTTGCTAATTTTTCCCCCTTCCCATATTCATTTGAAGCTTGATACATATTATACTCTATTAGCTGTGTGCTTCAACACAAATTGGGAAAGAGTCTTTTCTGTTAGAACATAAAAACCTATCTTGATTTTTACTAATTGTTTATCTGAAATTACAATTTACTAATTCATGAATGTATGAATATACATGGTTGTAAGCTACATATTAAAAAAAATAAACAAACAATTCAAAAGTGCTGAATAGATATCTTATGTAATTATTATTAGAGATTAGCATTTTCCTCAATTGTTTGTGTAGTGGCGGCTTGCGAGGGAGGGGGTGAATTGTAGAGGTGGCCTAGCACCTATTATAATATATATATAAGGTCATCATATAGTGTGTTAAGGGACGATTGGGTTGATCAGGAGGGGAAGGGGAGATATAGGTATGGGGGGAGGTATAGGAGGGGTGCTACAAATGTTATTAGCAAATAGCCTACTCCAGCCAACCTTAAAATTATTCATCATGTGACCCATCCAGTTGGACTTTCTTTGTAGAATCAATCACTTGGGTATTGGTTCTCTTCTCATTTATTCTTCTTAGAAACTCTTCATTAATCACCAGATCTGTCCTTTTTATCCTTAATATTATCCTCCAAAACACATCTCAAAACTTTCAAAAAATGTTTCCTTTTTCCTTATGGTCCATATTTTAGCTCCATACTAAGCAATGCTCCATGTGTAACACTTTACCATTTGCTTCTTCATCTTCAGGTTCAGTTTGCTAGTCACTAGCATCTTCTTCTTGTTGAAAGCAGCCTTGGCCATTGCTATTCTTGACTTTATCTCCCATGTGCACTGCACGTCAGTCGCAAACAAAACAGTAAATGTAAAGAAAGTATCAATATTTTCCCAATCCTTATATAAATTATTTAATTTACCTCTGGCTTAGTATATTAAATTTTTTAATATTAAGATTAACTAAATAAACACAACACACTGCTTAAAAAACAATCTATAATAACACAATAGCTGTCCCAGTTGTCACATGGTATAAAACGTTAGGTTTAAACATTAGACAGTATTCCCAGTGACAGAGATGATGAGATTCATATTATGTCTTCTGGGTACACTCGGTGTATTTAAAATAAAAGTGATTTATCAGCTATCACTAAGGTTTTCTTATCCTCTCTCCATATCAATGAGTGTACATTTTTCTGAGTTACTCCCTCAATTCTTACCCCTTAGAATCAGTCGTTAATAACCATGATGTTGAACGTAAACTATTACTGAAAATTAGAACGAACAACACAAACAGTATGAGAATAATAAAACAAAAAATATTTTTATTTATCAATTTGAGATTTAATTAAGGGTGATTTCAGATAAATGGCGTTTAAATAATCATTTATAAGTGTAGATCCATACATACATTTAAATATGATCTCAATTTTTTTTCCGCCTTCTCTCACTACACATTAAGGTTGTACACAATAAAAATTACACTAATGTGGTAGGAATTTATGGGAAAAGTACTCGCATCTGCGTGGAGGTAGAATGGGTAACCATTTAGGAAAATAAAACCTCTGTACACCCAACCAGGACTCATACCTTGATCTCCCTGCCATCGGCAATTCAGTATATTACAAGAGTAATACCTGGCTTAGACCATTCGAGCACCGATGTAAGCTTATTATATAAAATCAACCTAAGAAGACCATGTTGACATTAGTAGTGCACATGTTTTTTAATTATTATTTTTTGCTATGTCTCTTGCTACCCTCCCGGTATTCACACGGGGCACATAAAGAACAGTTTTTAGTATGGTAGTTCTAACATTGGGAAGTATCACCTCTTCATGTATTTGATAACATTTGGATTCATTTACACTGTACAGCTAGAAGTAAAATAAAACAGAATAAATGGTCATGTGGGTGTGCAAAACATTCAAACAGTAAGTTTCATTGTGATGTTTTGACAAAGAAACCGCATGGGTTTATTTTATCCTCTTCTCCTTTAAAAGGGAAGTCCAACATAAATGAGAAAACGTGACAATAGACTGCTGTATAAAACATTATTGTCAAAACCTCATTCTATTTATTTATGAAAGTAAACAAATATTGCAGAGGCCATAAAGCTGACCCAGCAAGTTTGTCCAGTGTCAATATGACATTGCCAATCAGTTTAGTTGACACTATGACAAGAAGTTGAGTCATAACCTTTATGAATACAAAGTTTAAACACGCCAGAGAAAAAATGAGATTTTTTCTAAATAATAGGGAGCGAGTTAAGATATGTGTTTGAATATCTTGAGAAAACTCCCGGTAGTATAATCGACACGACCTAGATCGAGGTGTGTCTGTTTAACATTTTTGTTTTGTGGATTGTAAGTGACAAAACGAGTATTGCAAAGTGTTTTGATTAGTTAGTAAACAATAGAACAAATGCACTGACAACGTAAACAGAGTGTCAGCATTCCTTATGGTAAATCAGGCCAGAAGACAGAATAAATAGTATTGTTTCCAAGCTAACTGGGTTGACAACTAACCATCAAACCTAGGAGGGTCACACTGCCCATTTTGAGAGCTGTGTAGGCTAGGAACTCGGATCACTGAGTACGAGTGCTGAGGGGCTACTGTTCAAGTCCCAAGGTAAGGGGGTTCATGTCCGCTTTGGGCCGCCTAGAGGTCAGTCAGGCTATTGGTTAAGTATTCCTTGCAATATTTTGTTCTGCCACAGGCTTCTAAAGAGTCTTTTAAATTCTTTCATATCTTTTAGTACTTCTTATCAACATCACATTTTGTATTAGCACATAGTAGTACAATAAAAACAGTAAAACCCAAGCCGAACGTCAATTATGAACCCCCACAATCATATTTCCAGTCATCGCCCTTATCCTCGGCCGCAACCCATCCTGACAACATATTACTCGACACAATAAACATTGCATGCGGAAAGAATGTCAACTATTTGAAGAACGAAGGGGGAGACCAATGATACACGTTGTCAGTCGTTATCTTGACGTTCTGGCATGTACACTTTTGTCAGCTTTGAGGGCACCTAAGTTTTATAGTTTATGACTTTCACTAGTTTTGTGCAGGATGTTTTTACTTTCTTTTTACCTCTTTTGACAAACACTATGTGTACCTAATCAATGTGAAATACAAGTTATGTAAATTGTTTTTAAAATGGCTTCAAATAAGCGTGCTAAGCCAATTATTCACAGTGAAGGACTTATGTCCCATTTGCCATTTGGTACTGACTGTACTAGAACTCTCCTCTCACCCCTTTGCCTTTCATACTCTAGAGCGATTGTAGTGCTTGGCCACGAGATGCAATGTGTTCTGTGTCGAGTAGTAGGCCCACACACGGGGGTGGGGGGACATAATTTTGAAAAATTGAGTTCCACTACAAAACTATTATTTCTCATTTTTTTTTTTATTGGGTGAACCGGATATTATTTTTCTGGTTGCACTTCAAAAAGCTGTTTGAATTGCCATAAAAGAATGGCTACATCTACTTTTTCAATAACCATCATAGTCACCCTACTGCACAAATTAATGGTTCTCAACTTTTTGATGGCTCACTTACAAATGGCGGTAAATCCAACAATTATAACTTGTTGCGAGTCAAAATATCGCATGACGTCTCAAAACCAAATGCAACGTGATGCGACATTTTGCTTTGAAACAAATTGCCGCGTGTCATATGTCAGAATGGCTGTTTGGATATGTAAATTTTCAGATGAACAACGACAATATATTAAATAAGCAAACCTATTTTGAAAATTAATCCCTCATTAACACAATTATAAAACTTCTCAACATGTCAAACTAAAAAGTATTCCCCATTAAAACAATTCTTGCTATTCCTCCGTCTCAACTTAAACCTATTTGAACCATAATCAATAAGATTAACACCATAAGTTCATCTGCCTCATCTTATTTCAATTCCAAAAATTTTGACAAAATTAACAATAATATTCATCTATGTTTACTCATCATATAAATTACACTCTGTCACATTAGCAACACTATCTAATTTATCAATTGTTTAATTTTATTTCTTCATATTGGAAACTTTCTACTCATTGTTGATCATCCCACAAAAAAGATTCTTGTATATAACATCTGAAAAATTCACAAACTTTTTGATAGTATGGATTAAAATAAATCATCTTTATTACAAAAAAGGCATTTATAAGCTTGTTGAGTGATTATTTATTAAATATTACGTGTATCATATTCAAATTTCTCTTAACTATTTCCATTTCCAATGTTTACTTTTTAAATTTATAATTTTATTAATATATTTATATATACTAATTTACAATTACATTGGTTTTCCTCAGTTAAGACCTGAAGATGGTGTTAAATCACCGAAACATGTCATCGTCATAAAATACTAAAGCTTATATAAAATAAGTGGAAGGGAATAAAAAATAATAATCAAGATGATATAACCTTATGACTACATATTTATACTATGTAAATTTAGGGATACAAACATACACAAGAAAGATACTAGATCAGCCATGCATAAACCGCGGGCAGCATGTGGACCTTGATCTCATTTTATGCTAACCTCGAGAGGGATAAGGAGAAAAGTTTTTAAGAGTCGACCTAATATAAAATTGTTATTTTTATAAAGAAAAATACTTGCCTAGGGAAATAAAAGCATTTAACAACCATGCTTTAAAAAATGGCAACATTATTCGGAACCACATACTTGTATGAAGTCGTTTTCTGTTGTGAAACAAATCAAATCAATAGGTCATTCCCATCTGACTGAAGAACATTTGGAAGGAATCTTAGGAATTGCTATGTCCAACATTGAACTCAATATAGTCAGGCTAATAAAAACCAAACAGTGTCAAGTCTCTCATTAGGCATACTATAAGTTAACATTATTAGTGGCCTATTCATGTTTTCTCTTTTTTAAACATATACGTTATTTCAAATAAATATACTTTTAGTGCAATTGTGTGTTTATTTTTTAAAAGTGTTTCTTTGCAAATTAAAATTTTTATAATGGAATAATAGTGAAAATATAATTTTAATATTTTCCATATACTTCAAAAATAATCTTGGATATGTCAGGATAGATTGTGGGGAAGGGTAGGGTCAGTGGCAAGGTAGATGGTTGGGTTTGAAATGATACCGGAGGTTCCGTTTTTTGGGTTTATTTGTAGCACTAGGGGTTGATACAAAATGTGATGTTAAAAGGTGCTATAGAGAAATATAAGAACTTAGACTTATGCACTCGTAAGAGAACTGGCTTAATCAAGAATACTTAAACTGTTGGCTCAACTGACACCTCTCACGACCCCCCACAGATTTGAACCCGGTACCCTGGGTCAGCGGCTGCCCTCTAGTACAAGTATCACTGATGACCTGATGTTCTAATTCACATGGTCACACGACGGGCAGAGTAACTGCCTTCTAAAAAGATATTAATTTATCAGCCACAATAGCCATAAAATAGAAGCTCTTATAGCCCAATCCGGCCTAGTTACCGCACAACTGGGACAAGATTGTTGTGAGTAATCAGCATTCTTTCTTAATGTTTACTAATTCATTACAACAAGTTTGCTTGGCCAGTTCTTTCAGTCACGTAGATTCAACAAAGTTATGCAAATTAAACTAAACATCCCAATCTAGCTCAGGGATGTGACAAATGTGATAATTATGACATTGTGTGAAGTCTATTCTCATATTACACGGAAATGATCACCTAGCAGGTGCCTCCAAATCATTTATATTTTATAAAACAATTTAAATCAATGTAAATATAATTTTCACCAAGATCAGGCAATGTGCTACACATCTTGCTGAGCTTTGGCCAATATTGAAATATAGCTTCTTTGATATTAAGAAGACTTTTTCCCAACTTGTCAGCCTAACCTAACACTTCCTGATATTTTTGTAGGGTCTGCTAAAGAAAACATTTAGGGGAAAATAACCATACACCATTAAACAAAAGAATATTATGAATTAAAAAGTCGCAATTAATTCTGAGATGCTGGCTGCAACATTCAAGAACACTGAGAAGTTTATGCACATGTCTGAATAACCTGCTTATGTATACTAATAAATTAGAGATGAGAAGGGTAGAATTGAGAAAATATCACACAATGAACACACACTTCGGACGACTTCTTACTTGCTATTTGAAGGCAGAGTGAAAAGATCAACAATCTTTGACCATGTGGTCTAAGGTGCCACTCTCAGAGTAGACTAGACTTCCAATGATGGGGAGATGAGGTTTGATTGAACCTCGGTATGGTGTACTGAGGGTGGTTTTCAAAAATAGATTTCCACTCTCCCTCCACACAAATGCAGGTACACTTACTTCAAATATAACCTTACTTATCCCTAAAATCACTAATGTAATTAGTGCATAAGTGTATAACCCGAACAGATAGTAAGACACAGTGCTAAAAAAAATTGCCCCCCACCCCCACCCTTTACCCCTCCAAGCAAACTGGCTGGTGAACAACCACTTAAATTGTTTAACTTTTAGGAATAGGACTTTAAAAATAAATTTCTTCGTATTTAGGGAGACTTCTTGTACAACTGGGCAGTTTCTCATTTCTTAGTACTCACCCCTCTTAAATATGTTAACTGTCACTCAAAGCTAAATACAACTTACTAAGCTCATTTCCTAAAGAATAAACTGAATAAACCCCACACAATGTGACAATCATTTCTCAAAAATGTAAACTCATTTTTGCTTACTTCTTTGTGCTCATTGATACTTTTTTAATCTATTTGAAAATAAATATAGCTTACTCTTACAAAAATCCCTGAGTAAAGGGAAAATTTTATTTTCAAAATAAAATTAAGTTACAGAAAGAAGAGCATAAAATGCAACTATACATTTTTTCTTAAGACAGAAGAACCTTTATTAACTTAAAAATATATATAAATTACAATTCCGGTTCTGGTTCCAGTTAGGCTTCCTGTTTCTGAGGAATGATAAAAAAAAAATACTGATCTTGTCCTCTACAGAGAGCTACAAACCCTTGTTAACAAACTGATATCTTTTCACTGGATTGTTTGTACAACACAACAGGTGGTAATCTTAACTATTTCTAAACGCAACGAATTGTGTTTCTGGCATTTATAGCCGTTTTTGTGTTGACACAACACTAAACCTTAAAATAAATCACAATTTATCAAATCTTAGTCAGGTTTCTCACTTAACTGAAAATATTGATAGATATTATTACTATGCAGCCAACTTGGCTAAAAGGCTGCCTGGTTCTGAGTATAATAAACTCAACTTATTAGAAAATATATGAAGTACTAATGTTTTATAAATTCGATCTTTTGTCAGCTATTGTAGAGATTATGTGTCCATTAAATTAAGTGTTAAAATGATTAGGTAGATGATGGAATGCCTGGATATATATATATATAAATAAAATAATAATAATAAAATAATAAATTTGTATATATATATATATATGGTTGGCATGTAAAAGAACATAACTAAATCAGGGATACAAATTTATTTTTTAGTCCATAAGTCCAGAGTTCAACTTAGCACCTGGACTAACATTTTAAAATATGCTACAAAAGTTGATATAACATATTGATATAGGAATTACAATTACCTTGGTAAGCAGAATAATGGTTATAATTCTACTAATATAGTGAGATTTACTTTAATTAATTTAATCTATAAAAATATTGTGGTCCAGATTGATTTCTAGTTTGAATATATATGTTCAGATATGATATATTTAATGTAGTTTTGTTAAATTCAATTTATTTTTTTAGTTATTTATTTTTAAAAAACACTATGTGTGATGTATCTGGTAGCCCTACTAATAAACCACAATAAAATGCTTAAGGCATTTACATAAAGGATTAAAAGTTTTAAAACTACATTTTTATTAATTTTCTCAACAAAAAATAATTCTGAATCAACCTAACCAGATCAAATCAGGTTTACTATAGTCTTTTGAGTCTTGTAAGTAATTATAAACATTCAATGTCTCAAAACATTTTTACCACCTAAACTCATGACTACCAACAAAGATGAACTGCATATTATGTATATACAAATATTTTCATTATAATAAACTCACTCTAGTTTTATTTAAGATCTTTCTGTGGACAGAGAGACCCAAAATAAATTACATTAAAATTCAGCATATTTCTTAGTCGGATGAGTGAGAGTATTTTACCTGATCAACATCTGTATTTATACCTACTGGAAGACTGTGTGTAAATTATTTATGTTTTTAATATTATATCTTTAATAATGTTCATACTTAGTGAATTAATTTCAATTAATGTGGTAATTTAATTTCTAGGTTTCAGAAGAAGCATCAGAAGTAACTGCAAACAAAGCAATCGAAATGTGGCAACAATATGGAAATCTACTGTCCCCAAGCATTGGAACAGAGAATATTAAAGTCCTTCTACCTCGAGTCAAGCAGATATAATGAGTATTATTATATCAAGCACATATAAGGAGTATTGTTAAAATTTCTAACACATTTAAAAAAATCAAATCATACTTTTAACACATGTATACATATTCATAATAGGAAAAAGAATATTCTAAAGGTAGAATTACATTCATGTGTTGTAGAACATCTTGTCAGGAAATGTAATTTACGATTATATGTTAATAGCATACTTCAGGAAAGGAGCGAGTACCCTAGCTAAACTATATTTTATTTACATAACTGTAACTTATTCACACAGCAAAAACAACGAATACATCCAAAATAACGTATCATTATTGTGATATCGCTTACTCTTGGGTCTAGTTGCACAGAACCAAGTTCACTAATCATGTGTTTGCTTTTATTTATGGTGCATGACATCGGATGCATGCCAAGATCTGCTCGATTGATCGCTTACTATGCGCTTCCCGAGATCAGTTCTTAGAATACATTCAAGCATAATGTTGAAGAACCAATTTACCACTGTTGTAAATAGTCGTTTAGTTATTTTTTTTATATATCTTACCAACTTTAATGTTTAAAACTTTAATTTAAACTTTTATTCAACAAACCTATTACTATCATGAAAAATATAAAAGTGGCAAAATCAGATAATTCTTGTTTTTGAGTATTGTTACTATACACTTTTGTAACATTTGGGGGAAAAAAAACTAAATCGGTATCGGTTACCGGCAATATCGGCATCGGCAATATATGCAAAAGGGTTTATTGGCCCAGCCATGAAATAAATTTATCTGATTTTACAACCTCACGTCGGTAATTAGCTTTAAGAATTTTCATATAGATTTCATATATTTACCTATCAAGCTACTGGTAGTTGTTGCAAAGCTGTAGGGATAAGAAATTTATACAATTGTAGGTGTATCTGCCCTCTTGGGAGAGAGAATAAAGTAATTTGAATATTTGTCTACACAATTGGAGTACCTCATTTATTACTAAAACTCTGGGTAGCGCCACTTGGCCGATTGCCCCAAAATCACTACCTTGATGAGTGGACCGGATCAAGGACCCACTAATTACCCATGCCCCATTCTACGATACACTTGTCGCACCTCCAGACACCACCCTCCACTCGTTGAGCTTCAAAACTCATCCAACATCATTCCTTCTGACTTGAGAACAATTTTGATCAACCCCCAGAGACCCCTAGAACTCAAACAATGTTACTTTGCCCCAGTTCCCTCAGCTTTTTCCAACCCAATTCCCTGGGAAGATAATGACCTGGGACTTCCCTTCATTTTATGGCAAGAAGGATTCTCATCAACAGTCTTTCTTTGGCCAAGCAGCTATGCACACAGTAACTAGCCTAAAAAATGGCACTACCACCTGAACACCCCCACAATATCCCCCCCACTCCCATAGCATCATCCTGAGCTAAAAGCATTTTAATAATATAAAAATCAAATCAAATAATAGTTGACCAAATAATGTGATGATATTTCAGACTTACCATGTGCCCCAATTTCACTGTGTTCTCTCAAATCGACTGTCTGCCACACCCTTCACCCCAAGAAGTATACGTGTGACCACAACATAACGCGCTATTAGACTCAGCGGCTATACACCAAGACGAGATGGTTCCAGCTACAAACACCTAATGGTGCATCTGGTGCTAGAAACTACAACCACCGTCCAGAAAAGTCAAGATGTTTATTCTAGACCTTTCCACGCCGGTCTTGTCACATATTCCCCTCCCGCGTGATACACTTTCTTTCTTTTTTTTTTATGTCCCCTCTACCTTCTCTCTGAGAAAATGTACAGGATATATATCACCAGGAGATTTAGGGAAAAATCAGTCTTGGCGGGATATCAATCTATGACACATCTACATCTTTTAAAAAGTAAAAACTAAATTTAATTTTTGGCTATATGTATTTCAAAATTCCCTTTTGGCCTTAGTTATTTTTATAATGATAGTAAAACTTTTTATTTGGAATATAAAAAATTCAATAATTGAAAGTTATTTACTTAAAGTTATATAATGTAAACTTTGAAAACTTTGCTAATTAGTCCTTTCAGGAGAAAAATGTCAATGTCTATTCAAAGTCCTTCTGACTAATGGAAACTAACGCCTTTACGTACTTTGATGAGCAGGCTTATCATAACATAGTACCTACACAGATACTTTGACGAGCAGGGCTTGCACATTGTATTCTTGCTTATACTTCATAGATGGAAGGAGCTTTATGGATAAAACTTAGTGGTAATATTCCTTATATTTCACACAAACGTTTCATTTATTTTTGTGTATTTTTTTTTAAAGTTTTTTTTCCCTTAATCTTTCATGAATTGCAGATGCTACTGCTATAGACCATTGACAGCAGGAGTGCTATAAAAATAGAATTTGGCAGTTTTATTTCTTATTCTTCTAAAAACATTTTGTTTATTTTTGTGTATTTTTTTTCTTATTTCTTTCATGAATAGCAGGTGTTACGTCCATAGACGATAGGAGCGGTATGAATAGAACTTACAATTTTATTCATTATATTTCAACCAAAAGTTACACATAGTTTTTTTTTTTACTAAGAGGTGTTACTCAATTATAAGTACAGTCAAGCAGCTATGAAATGGCGTCATCTAGTAAACAGAAAGTTTCTCGGCCTAAAAACTGACTAACTGACAAAGAAATGACACACAGATACTTTGTGATTCTGACAATGAAAATGATTTAGTAGATACTAGTGATAATGAGGATGTAGATTTTTCTGATGATTATGATAGTGAGAGTGTTGAACTAACTGAAGGTGTCAGCAATAATAACATAGGTAGGTCTTCTGAAAGTGATAGCTCTTTTGACAGTAGTGAGTCAGACAATCAAACAAATGTAAGTAAAGAAAAATTATTGAGGAAAACAACACTTTATGGGGTAAATCAACACTATGCTTTATAAATAGTTATGTTATGTATAAATTTGATTTTTCTGGAACAAAGTATATACATTCCAGAAAAGTAATCTTCGTAAATAATAGTTTTAAGTTGCTATGATAAAAACACGCAATGTGAAATAAGGGGGAGAGAAATAAACTAAGTGTGAGGGGAGTGAAAAAAAGTGATAAAGGAGAGAAATAGAGATAAAGAAAGGCTGAAGGGAAGGGCTAGGAGAGAGGCACAATAGTGGAGGTAGATTGAAAGGAAACGGAGGGAGGAAGAATTTAAATGGGAGAAGGAGGGAGGAGAAAAAATGATAACTTAGCATGACATAAAAATGTTGTTTAGGGCATTGAAATTGCAAATTTATTATAAAACTTATATCAGACTAAACTTGTGTATGAAGTATTTTGACGTGAATTTAAATGGTAATCCTGGTGTAAAACATAGTCAGGCTAAATGGTAAGTCAAGGGGTTAAACTTAAATAATGGACGTGGATCGAGTCTAGTTGATTCAAGTTTATGTTATGTTAAATCTTATGTTACATCATTTAGTCCTTTTAGGAAATAAGGAGATAAAAAATTATTCTTCATTGAAAGTCCTTCCGAATAGAGGAATAGAAAAGTAATAATGGGAAGTTGTTGGTTTAGGAAATGAAATGTTATTGGTTATTCAAAATCCTTTTTGGCTAGTAGCAAAATAGATGTAATATTTAGACGTTATTCAAATCTATTTTAACTAAATAATACTTGATGTTTATAGAACCTGCTCATTAGTCCTTTTAAACAAAACTGCTTCCTGGGAATATTGTTTGATGATTTGCAGATTAATTATATTTAAGTCTATCCTTTTCGGTCTACCGCAATGATGCAGATTGGATTGCTTGGAAACATGAGCAGATATATTATTTAATAATATATTTGTAAATAATAGTCCTGTCAGCTCACTCTGTATTCATTATCCCCTTTTCTTTAACTTTGTATGCCTGCCTTTATCCTCCAGGACAAAAAGGGGCTACATCGCCTGCCCCCAGACAACTTCGTAATTTCCACTAATCCAACTCCCTGACATAGCACATGGTGGCTGGCCCAAAGTGGGGCATGGATTGAACATCCAAACTTCAGGCAAAGAGACAAGTTGCTCAATAGCCCAACCACCCCCACAATACAACACACCCCTTACCAAATTAGCATAAATTCATTGGTGTCCAATTCCATGGCCTTTGCTCCCAATCAATACGACAAATGGTGCCACTTCAAATGCATTGGATGGGAAGATGGGTAAAAGGACAAGATGAGACTACTACAGAACAACTGAAAAAAACAGCCAAGAAGCAGAACAAGGAAAAAAAAAGTTAAAGTAGTTAAGACTGACGACCCATCAGTCACCTCTAACACTTTGACCACCAATGCTCAAGAACCATGTAGCCTGCCATCCTTTAATGGTCAAGAACACGAGGATCCGATATTTTTTTTATAATGATGTGAGACTGCTCTCTAAACCGGCGGGAAACCCAAGGAACACAGAGCAGCACATTGGAGAAGGTTCTATGTTTGTTACTCAACTGCCTGGGAAGAACTTCACAAGACTCAAAGAATGCTATGTATGACACGTAAGGGTCAAATTACAAGCTAGCTTGTATGGTGAAGGCCAAGTAAGGGATGACCCGGTAGACCAGTTCATCTTGAATAAGATCCAGCTACATAGAAGATTATTTCCCCAAACTCCAGAGGAAAAAGTGATGCTCCTCATCAAAGAGCTCGCACACCCCACAATCAGGCCCTTCCTTATATAAATTCCCTCCATCTCCCCAGGCCAGCTTATAGAATGAGCTCACTCCATCCAACGAGACATGAAACCATCACCCCACTTACCTACCAACAAATTTGGCAGCCCATCCTTGCAAAACAATATACACACAGCACCTCAGTTTAGCTACTGCCCTGTAAGACACTTCCTCAAAGACTGCCTGAGCTTATCAAGTAAGAAAAATAAGAAAGCCATACCCCAATAGACCTTCACGAACAACCAAGCAAATGAGCAGAGGGATGGAGACAGAGGCCCATCTCCCCCCTAGATACTAGAACCATCTTAGGAATGCTTCCAACAAAAGGGCTATCTCAAGTCCCAGTGTCCTTCAAGTTTGAATCCTTCATTGCAATAATCGACTCTGGCACATCTAACAATTTCATCAAGACGTCCATCCTCAACTATCCTATGAAAAGGAAGATGCGACCCGGTTCGGTGGCTGCCTGGTTTAAGGCGATACTCTCACAATAAACTAGACTGTCGATGACAGGAAGACCCCACGTAAATTTGGGTATACCTACTCTAAATTCAACCTTCCTCATCCTTGACCCATTAGCCTAATAAGTGCACAGTGTATAGCTCAAATGGGTAATAAGATGCGGTGCTAAAAATATAAAATGAAAAGAAGATGCAGTTCAACTATAAAAGAGTACGTGGGGGGGTCACCCACAGGAATTGTGCCCCCACTCCCCCTTCCCTTCGCCCATATTTTAATGAATGTTGAAGTCCTATAATTTTAATACAATGCTAAGTCTACAATCTAGGGTGAAGTGAAAATTTTAAAATTTATTGAAGAAACCTCAATATGCAGAGTTAACTAATTGTATGTTGCCTAGTTAATTGTCGTAAGAAGTAGGCTACTTTAGTCATAATCTAATTTTAATTCTTGAGATTTCAAAGCAAACAGCATCTTGAATCATCTCACTTTAGCAGACAGCAATTGTTCTATGATGACCTCACTAAAGTTCATTTTTGAAGCCACTTAACACTCAATGGATGTCATGGTGTGGTAATGTATTGAGTTTTCCTTGACTTAAATGTGTTCGCAAGTGATTCTTGACCAACTTTAATTTACTGAACCATCATTTATCAGATGCTACACACTACACTAACAGGAAGAGTGAGGAAATGTCTTAATGCAATACATAGTTCTGGGGGGAAAAATAGGGAGTTTTTCTTGGTAAATGTTATTTAGAATGAGTAAGGGTAGGCTTTTAGTATTTACTTTTTCAACTAATTGTGAAAAGGTTACAGCAAAAATATTTTCAAAATGTTCAATATTAGTCAAGAGATTTAGTGATAGATCTAATGGATATCTCAAAACAAGGTATTCTACAGATTTCTTACTTTTCAAACTTCTCCTTTCTTCTGTCAGTTCATTCCTGGTACTGGGCTGGATATTAAAAAATAGCTGCAAGATCAATACAAATGTCTCTTCTTGAAATCTTGTTCTCGGCTGGGATGTAATCTTGTCAACAATTACATAAAATACGTTTATTTTAAACTTTTAAAGTAGAGTATTTATGATCTTGCACTTTATCTAAAAAAAGTTTTTGTTTTATTTTTTTCTTAAAATCTGATTTGGATTTCATTTTATCAGCTATTTCTTTTGCTTCAGCCAATTTTTTCTTGCTTCGTTGATCTTTTCCAGCAATGACTATGTTGTTTCTTTCTACTTCTAAATACATATCTTCTGATTGTAAAATCAGTTTTCTCTGATTAAATTTGTTCAAATGTCTGCCCAAATGATGGCCAAATCAATGATCTCAAAATTGTTAAAAGTGTTTCAAAATACTGTTCAATTCTGTTTTTCCATCACTGGAGAGATTAATTGTCTCTAGTGTACTGGAAAGCTGCAATTATTTCTGGCAGATTTTCAGCCAAAGATTTTATTGCCTCAATCCTTGAGCTCCACCTTGTGCCTGACAATATACTTAACGATTTGCAATTGTCCTCATTCACAATTTTCCACCTTTTAGGCAGTTACTTATGAAGTTGTACAGCTGTTTAATGGTTGAAAAGAATATGCTGGCTTCTCTTACTGCTTTTGCTGCATGCACACCAATCAAGCTCACCGTGTGAGCCGCACAAGGTGAAAATGTTGCAAATTGATTGAATTATTTTATGGCTTGTTGCCCCTCTTCTCTCCACCTTCCGACTGAGTCCCGAGGCCTGCCACTCCGCCGCTTTTATACTATCGACGAGTTGCGGAATTGAGTGGAAGGTCCCGGGAGGGACAGCCGGAGGCGGCGAGAGGAGGCGGCGGCAGTGTGCCTTTATTCATATGATACAAGGTTATACAATACAGTGTTATAATACAATTATATATACAGCACAGAAAAAAGGTCCGTGGGTGCCGTCTGGGGGTTGAACCTTGCCGCAGTAGGTCTTTCCTCTCTCAGCAACTGTTCCAGGATCTGGCGTGATGGGTGGTCGGCCGGGTTTGTTTCCGAAGGTATCCAGAAGGTGTCCTTCGGAGTTTGTTGGTCACGTATAGGTGTAGACTTCTTATCTCTGCCTTGTTGAACAGTAAGCCTTTTCCTGATGGCAGGCTGTAGAATGTTGATGTGTTGTCTACGCCGATTCTGATGGCCCTGGGATTTCTTTCCTGCTTTTCCCAGTGTAGTGCAAGTAGTGCAGCCACCATTTCAACCTCGCTTATTTCGGCTGGATGCTCCAGGCGTTGGACTAGCGCAGCGTTGGATGTTGGGTTGTGCGCCGCTACCGACCATGGGGTAGCGTCTGAGAAGATCGTGACCACTTCCTCTGGTGCCGGTCTGCCCCAGCTGCAGGTTGTCCATCTTGGAAGGGCGAGGAGCTTCTGGGCTATTGCCGGTAGCTTTCTGTAAAGCCTCGCGTAGGCGTACGCCGGCCACTTGAGGTTGTAGCCTAACCATGAAAAGTAGCCGGCAATGCGCTGGGCTTCTTTTTCCGAGGCTGTGGGCAGGGGGCGGAGTAGGGTGGCTGCTCTTTCCCTCGCTATGTCGGTTAGCTTGAGAGACGAGTCTGATGTGTCAATGTTGAAGCCTACTCTTGATATGACCAGCCATATTAACATCAATTTTATAACATTGTCCTCTGCCATTCTAAAATCCTTATTCTTATTCTTGTGAAACTCTTTTAAAATTACATTTGTTATTTCTTTGCCTATTTTTTTGCAGCAGTAAAAAAAAAATGTAAATATATGCTTTCTTCAATAGCCCAATGATTTTCATTTAAATGAACATACCTCAATATTATCACATTCTCTTTAGTTTTGGACAAATCTGGAGTAGCGTCAGACATAAACGCAAAGTATGTTGTATCTTTTCATTCCTTTAGAATCTGCTTTTAAACCTCTTTGCCACACAATATCAAAAGCTCATATTAAGAACACCAAGATAAATAATGAACAATCTTTTTGTTATCATTTTGGCAATTTTTCACATAGCTTACATACTCTTTGAGGAAGTGATCATAATTAGCCAACAGATCTATTATAACCAAAAAGTTTCAATTTTTTTTCATTCTAATCTGACACTAGCTCCCCACAATTATAGGTGTCTAAATGCTAAAAACAAAACTACATCAATTACCATTTTTAAAACCTCTTTCACACATTCATGCTCTCTTTATTTCTTTTTGGAAAGAAATGTCGATGCCCAAGCCAGACAGGCTTTTTTCGAGTAATCCCCATGGCATATAGTTTTCTTGTTGTGATAACTGTTTTTATTACTTGGGAGCACTTGATAAAGGTCATGCCAGGTGTTTTTTTTTTAAAGTCAAAGTCCTCTCTTTTTCTGAGTTTGAAATATGTCTGTTTTGAATATGTTCATTGTGATTAAAAATAAGAGATTAGCAACAGAAAAGTTTCTGTTGAGATTAACTCCACAATAATCAATCTCTTTTTAACAAAAACTTTTCTTGACTGCCCTTATAAAACATGTAATGCTCATTGAACATCCTGTTTAGGTTGTCCCACAAGGGTTATATTTCTTTTAAATCAATTTTGATAAAACTATGACACACTATTTTTTCTCTGAAATGGTCAGTGATATGTGTAGGCCACTGGCATGGGTCACTAACATCCCATATTTTGTGAACATCATTAAAATCAGAATCTAAAACATCTACACATAACATACCTTCTAAACCAATTGTCTCAATGTAAACCGCTTGTTCTGGTTCAAACCTTTCGTCCATGCACACATTTTCAACCAGTAAGTCTCTGATAATTGTTTGTCTAAATCCAACATAGAGGTCTTTGTGATATCTATTAACGTAGGCTTAAAAGATCCAGATATAGGTTTCTTAATTTTCTTAAGTTCATCCTTAAAAAGTTATTTTTTTCCCCCCATTTTTGGACCTTTTAAGCGAACAGACTTGTACTTATATCCAAAAGACGATGGTCCTTGATCGTACATGGCTTGGTAAATATGCACAAAAAATGACTGAAGTGATTGCTTAAGTTTATAAACTATGACTCATTTGATTTTAAGTTATTCTCACACATCACAGATGTAACACCAAATCACTAAGGAATATAAAACCAAAGAATTCAACTAAAAAAAATCTGGAAAACTGTAAACTCTCACAACATAAACATAGAACAGAAGACAGAAGACTAATTGAAACAGTCTTGCCAACGTTCCAGGAAGCCGGTGAAAGATTTGCCTACAAAGAAGGAAATATCCCTTTTATTAGAACCCTACTTCTTAAATCCTGTTGAAATATAACTATTATTTAAATAATATAAATTTAACAGAATACCTCTTTCATGTCTAAAAATGAAAGTTTGTGGATCCTTTGTCTTTCCCCCCCATAAAAAGAAATTGGCCTGTTCCCCTGACTCCTAAACCCCTCAGCTGGGCGACGTAGTCTCTACGCCTCGCCAAAACAGGCATGGGGCTAGCCATCTGACCACATGAATAGGAAACACTAGATGTGACACATTGTTTCTGGTAGCAAATGATTTTGCAGAAGACATGCTGCTAGGCCGCAAATGGCTCCACTAAGGGGGTGCTGGCTTACGATAAATCATGCGTGTTGCTCAAAAACAAAAACCAAGAACTAATCTAATAGTTATGACGCAGCATACATCTCACTCCTGCCTTTGACTCCACTACTTTCAAACACAGATTTGATCCTCAGCAACAAAATGGCTTATTGCAGGTGCTAAAGGCACATAGCCCAGGGTGTCTTACCAATACTGGAAATATACTTGATTTTATTTTTGATACTGGAAACATACTTGAATTTTGAATCTGATACTGGAAAAATATTAAGCCTCTTCTCATTGAATGAAATCTTGACTACTGCAGTTTGCATAAAAATTTTGAGATCCCTATATTTAAAATTTGAACACTACTGATAGTTCTAGTTTGACCACCCCCTGAATACTTCCCCTCTGGTCTGTATTGTTTGCTACATAGGTAGTAGACCCTGTAGATGACCTTGCATTGGGGGTGTATGTCTACCTTGTCTATTCTTAGTTTCTACCTTAACAACCCCTCCCCCCCTTACCATACACTACATGCTAGAAAAAGAAATAAATGTTTGTTTTGACTACAATAGCATTACAATGGCATAGTACCCTCTTTGTTGTGTTCTTTACTTCACCTTTTCCCACCACTAC
>CABFWB010003367.1:0-36783 GCA_902151455.1 Timema bartmani
AGTCTAGCTCAACACGAAGCTAGCACGTTAGCTAAATACGCCACCGATGCAGTTTCCAACTTCTTAAAAAACTTTCATAATTTAATTTTGGGAGATACTATTTTTTAAACTACATTCGTCCTTTATGTACTCTATCAAGATAGATTATTAACTATTGACATACAGTAGAAGAATGGTGCCATGTCTCAGAGATTGAGGGTGGTATGCAAGAACGTATAGTGAATGCTTAGTGGACCGATAGTGTGGTCCTGAGCACCTATGATGGAACCTATGATGATGCTAGTGTAGACAAAGCATCCACTTAGTCAAGTTCTTGCATATAGTCCTGAATGCTGGAGTTGCGTCTTGCTTGTCATGCAGAAAATGAGTGAAGATTGAGAAATAGTGTAATTTGTTCTTCCTCTACAAATCACCCTAATAAACATTTAATCTCAGCATGGGCAATGAGTGAAGATATCAAAAAATGTGTTTCTTTCGAAACCAATTCGTGTGAGTACTAATATCAGTAAAAGTATTGAAAAAATGTATCGAGTAAAAAAATACTAGTATCGAAAGGAAAATACCGATATTAGTAAAGTATCGATACTTTTTTCACATCCCTACATAAAACCGAAGGCTTTACTTCCCCTTCGAAGGAAGTTGTGATGAGTGTTTTTATCGCTAAAGAGAAATCCGTTGACCTCGGCTGGATTTGAACGCAAGATAATTGACGAGCCCTTTAACCCAAGACCACTGAGATCGATTGTTTCCAAAATAATGAGTGAAAATATTAGAGAGTATTCATATTTAAAAACATGTCTAAGATAACTGACATTTTTTTAGTAACGTAATTTAAATTATATATATTTTAATCTGTCTATATCAGGCAGATTGCCCTTGGTGTACAGATAAATAATGTTTATTTAAAATAAACTTGTGTTCGATTTTATTAAAATTATAAAGCTTTCTATTGACAAGTTAATGGTAAGGTGCTCCTCCGAAACACAAATAATAAAACAAATATTGTTTAAACCATCCAGTTTCATTATGTTAAAACATCAAAAGGTTTTACAAACCAATTTACACCACAAGGGGAATCTGCTCCATCGCACAGAAATCAATTGTTATGGGAATAATAAATGTTTGATATCCAGCAACTAACGAAAGCTGAGGTACTGTTATACAATGTGAAAATATAACCCCCAAAACTAGGAAATAGGTTTTCCGTTCTTTTCAATATCGTCTGGTTGTAATTGAAAACCTGTAACACACATATTGTAATAGTAATCTCATGTTTTGATTGAAATTTCTGTGTCCATACAAAAATATGTAAACTTTTGCATTGCTGAATAGCATGATTTAAAACATGTAATAGTTTCATACAAAATTATAAAAACCGTTTTTAAACACAATAAATTACATTCTAAAAGAGGTGTTTTAAACTAGATCAATGTCAGTTATTATTTTTATTGACTAAATATAATTTGTAGTTTAATTATTGTTTTTAAATAAAAACACTATTCAAAGTTAAATAGAAGAAAATATTTCGTATTTCATATATCGTATTTGAAAAATATTGTAATTACATATTTTTATTTTCAAATCAAAATTATATTTTGACTTTAAAATGCGTAAACCACGTTTATATATCTGATATTTATTCATTCTTCCATCGTAAAATATATTATAAATCATATTAACTTAAGAGAACAAAATAATATTCATAAACCATGATTTGATTAAACAAATACATTTTGTGAAAAAGTTTTAAAATATGTAATTAGTAAATAGTTTAAACTTGCGACTGTGCACCAATTTCCACTTTCATATCATGTGGCAGATGAATCGTATAAGCCACGCCAATACATAAACTTTGCAGAACACAAAACATATAAGAAAAAACATATTATATATTAGGAAACTAATTTGAGATCACTATCTACATCGTATAGGAAACTAATTTGAGATCACTATCTACATCGTATAGTTAAGTAGATTTTACTATTTGCGTCGCCTCTTAAATTCAAGCTAGCTCTAGGGTGCTAATATTGCTATTAGATCATCTATAGACCATGAGGTTTTAATATACACTGTACTGGAACCAGGATATGCACATGTTGTAGAATTAATAATGCATAGTAAAATGTATTATTTTGTAATATACGCTCATTAGGATGAGCGTTTTTTCATACATCAGATAGTTATTAAGTAAAAGTTGGTGCTGAAGAGCCTAGTTAAGCGCTAGTATAGTCTCACTATTATTAATCCGGTCTTCTGGTAGACGCACTACATTCCAAGGCGCTGTAATTAGCGTGTCAAAACCCCGACCAGAAAAATGGCATGAACATTATCTGGAGGCATATATTCATATATATCGTTTAGCCAGGCTCTTCAGAGCTTAGTTTCACTTAATAAATTGTTTCTATACGATTATCTGTGGACAAGATCAAAATTGTTTATGGTTAGATTAGTGGATTGGAAGTTATGGCTCAACAAATTGAATCTAAGGATATTTTGACGTTAGATGAAAATGACCTTCTTCTTTGTGAAGCAGATAATAGAAAATTGTACAGTCGTATGTCCATTGACATACAATCTGTTGAGCATTCCCTATATAAGGGTAAACAGGCACCCGAGTTTCTTACCCCGTTTAAACAACATCCTGCTTAACTTTCTTTAGCTTATCTGTTTTGTAATGGTAATCATCAGTTAAAATCATATTACGTGTTTGCTAGTATACGATTTGGGGGAGATGAAGCTACCCACCTTCCTAGTAGAGGTATGTCTCTTCGAAGAATATATCTAGAAGAAAAAAAAAGACTGAGGAAAACCGGAATTTGTTATATGGTACAAACTCCACCTTGCAGGTTTGGATATTACTTCACTTAGTGATCTGTCGGAGTTTTATTGCTCAGTTCACAGTGCATGGCAAATGTTTAGTTTTCGAAAAGTTACCTGTTCCCACCAAATACAGATTGATACAAATGTGAATCAATATTCCTGTTTGAGTGGTCTTCTTGGGAATTATGTTGAGTTTCCTCAAGCATGTAATAAAATGTGTGGCGTGTCCTGCCTGTCTTCCAGACGACACGTCTATTTGGAGTGATGTGTTCCCATGGAGAATATTGTACGAATACCCCAAGGATAGTTGTGATGCAGACATTTCCTGGAGATTTCATCACGACCGCCTGGTTACACCTGTCTGATTGTTCACTTGGAAGAGATGCCACAGTGAACTGTGCTCGTGGTGTAATGTTCCTGGAAGTGCTATTCACGTGTTTTTACAATGCACTCGCGCTGAAATTGTTTGGTTGTTTGCCATTAGTTTAGTAATAAGAATGCTTATCAGAATTCCTGTAGACGAAGGTATTTGAATTCATGTTGATCACTAAAGTGAATTTGATAAAGCAAGACAGTTGGTAAACTTACTCATCTCATTGGCAAAATCAACAATATACAGGACATATAATTAGTATTTAAAGATTGATCAGCAAGTACCTGATTACTATAATTTATTCTGTGTAAAGTTGGAATACCGATTAAAATCTGAATTTGTAAGATATAAAAATAAGGGAGGTTGAATTAATATATTTATTTCTGAAGATAGAGAAACATTTTGGGCAAAGTAACTGGTGGAGATTTGGTTGATAATTTTAGAAAAATGTGTTTTACTTACATTATGTAGATTAATTTTTGCTAAGACATGATTACTGATTGTATTGTACATCATGCTATATGTTTTAATTTAAAACTAAGTGTGTAGCTATATTAATTACAGATCAATAGAGAAAGAAAGTAAGTCTGTATGTCAGTCTGTCTGTTCCTGGCCACGGATCCAAAAGGGTTTGTTGGATTTTGTTCAAACTTCTTACTTAGATTTAATAGGGTTATATCATAATAAAACTTTTTTACTCTTGCCTTTCAATTTAGAGTAGTTTACTGATGAGTAACTTTTTTGAGTTCCAAATTTTTCGAAAATGGCTCTAACAATTTTGTTTAAAATTCATATATAGGATTTTTTTGACACTACAAATATAATTGTTTCTTGGTCAAAAATTCGTTGAGGGGTAGTGATTAGTGATTTTTCAAAAACCTTAAATATTTTACAAATGGCTCAAACAAGTTGGTTCTAAGTGGGTATATTGGGAGTGTTTGATATGAAAAACAACAGTGTATACTTGTTTTGGGATGGAGACACATTTATTGGTAGTTTTCTGATAATTGATTTTTCAAAAACTTAAAATGTTTAAAAAATTGCTTTGATTTGGTTCCTTAAGATTCCCCTAATTATTTGGTTCCAAATAGGTATCTTGGGGGTGTTTGACATGACAAATAACACCGTATACTTGGCTTTGGGTGGAAATTCGATAAAGGGTCGTTTACTGAGGAGTTGTTCTTGAAATTTCTAAAATTATTTTGAAAATAGCTATAGCGACTTTGCTTAAAATGTATATATGGGGAGTGTTTGATATGAATCTGACCAAATAAAGTTGTTAACTTGGTTCTGGGGGAAAATTTGGTTATGTGCAATTTACTGATGTCATTTTTTTATTAATATCTTAAAAAATGGCTCTAGCGATTTGGTCAAAATTAGTATCAAGAGACTATTTTACATATCACTAATAATGTATCTTTATTTACCTAAAATAAATTAATTCAAGAATAGTTTAGTTATAACACTTAATAGAAAATTTAAGTATTTTGGAAATTGAACTTGAAGATTGAATTCAAACTGGGAATATGTGAATTTTTTTTCATGTAAATGAGTGAATAATGTGATCAAAAAGATGATGGGTTTGTTTCTATGAGTAAAGCTTATTAAATTTAAGGGTAGTTTACTAAAAACATATTTTTGAAAATGTTCTTCTAAGCTATAATGCACAACATGAGAATGTTTGTGCGATTGTGTCGTATCATTTACTTACACTTAGGAGCCCATCTCACACAGGATTGACCGGGAACTTAGATACAAGATTAAGCTCGAACTGGAAAACTTATTGAAGCGTGGTTTTCAGCAATCTTCAATTGACATGAGTTAAAAGGGGATCAGTTGACTAATTTTATTTATTTATTTATTTTAGAACCACGTCTTACTACCCGTTCGGGTTAAACGCTTATGTACTAGTTAGGCTAATTTTTTTAGGGATGAGGAAGCCTATATTTAGATGAAGTGTACCCGCATTTGTGTGGAGGTTTAGTGGACAACCATATTTAAGAAACGCGGTACAACCGACTGAGATTCTAACCTCAATCTCCCATCATCGGTGGTCCAGTCTACTGCTAAAGTAGTGACTTAGACTATGCCACCACCGAAGCGGGTTACTAGTTTTATTAAGTTTTAAAATAGTTGTCTTTAAATGGTTTTTTTTAATAAAATGGATAGATTTGATGTTAGGCATATTTATTACACTATTATTTAAAGTATAGTATTGAAAACCACATACAATACTATGCAACGTTTGGTTCGTACTGTGCTAACTAAGCCTAACTAAGTTATCTACTTATCTACTGCTAACCTATTTTTCAACACTTTGTCAATTATTGAATATTGAGAGACCTCTTGTGTTTCTAAAGGTATCAATACATCTATTAATCTATCTATAGTTGCTATTTAATAAATATTTAGTGTCGGTGTGTATTTCATGGTGTAATCTATTGAGTCTTCAAACCACAAGGCACACTTGTTTCTATACCTCATTTTTAGCTTCTTTGGTGCTGACTGACAGCTCACAGCTGACTTCTGACGGCTTTGAAAAGCTACCAGACCAAATTATGTATCCCTACGCCGAACCATATGATCTGCAAAAAACATGTCTTTAGCAGTTGTCGCTTCTGACAGTCAAAATTTAGGTATAAACCTAAATGTTGACTGTCAGAAGTCAGCTGTGAACTGTCAGTCAGCACCAAATAAGATAAAACTGAGGTATAGGAGAGCGGAAATTAAAAGTATCCTTCAGTTTGGTCAAGGGTGAAGGGGGACGGCGGGGGAGACCAACAAGAACGCCTCTTGTTTTCAAACTATTGTCTCTTGTTTCCACAAGTCTCTCCTCTTTGGTGTCTTCCTCTTCCCGTTCGTAGGGCTATTTGTTACGAACTAAACCAGGCTTAAGGCAAGGGAACTTTTTGTCAAACAAGCGCCTCGTTACAATTATCTTACGTCTCACTTTATTGAAACATAAGACACATCAACGCACATAAATTTATTCAAATAACTAGGATAGGCTTATAACAATTCTTTATCATAAGATTTTTTCAAATAATTAAAGTCTGATGTCCATTTTGGAAATACATCCCAATATTTACACAACATTTTTGTGCTTTTAATTGTAGGACATTTTACTACCTGTCTGCTCTATCAGAATTTAAATTCGTGAATGGTATAAGGATGAGGAAGATAGATTTTAAGAAAATGTACCCACATTCGCGTGGATGGATAGTGTTAAATCATTTAGTAAAAATCACTCTTAGTAGACTACAACCAAATTTGATTCAAATCCTGGCCTTGTAATCACCTGCAATCAAAACTAAACGAGCTTGACGTTTAGTCCGCGTGTCCACTGATGCAGGCTTTAACTACACTTAACTCTTTAGAATCCACGTCGGTGGTCGAATGCTTAAGGCGTCACTTTCTGCCAATTATAAAGAGATCGAGGTTCGAATCTCAGTCGCGTTTACTGAGGATGTTTTTTCCTATATGGTTTTACAATCTTCCTCCACGCAAATTTGGGTGCATTTACTATAAATTCAAACTTACCTAACACATTAGCGAATTAAGTAGATATTTGTACAACCCGAACGAGTAGGGAAACGTGGAGAAAAAAAAACCTCTTTAAATAAAAGGTTAATGATTGAAACAGATTTGCAAATGTTATTCGTTATTATTATTATTATTATTATTATTATTATTATTATTATTATTATTATTATTATTATTATTATTATTATTATTAGCACCACGTCTTACTACCCATTCGGGTTATACGCACTTACGCTAATGTGTAATGGTAGGGTGATTGTGAGATGAAATGGAGGACCTACAGTTTAACGTGGAATCCGAACCACGGTGGAGGCCTGGCATTATTCGTGGCCGCGTGATCTAACACGCTACTCTCGTGCTAGACTAGACTGCCGAAGACGGGGAGACCGGGGTTCGAATCTCAGTTGGATATCCTGGGGGTGGTTTTTCCTCAACGGTTTTACACTTACCCTCCACGTAATTGCGGGTACACTTCCTTTAAATATAATATTCCTAGTCCCTAAAACCAATAATGAAATTAGTACATAAACGTATAGCCAGACCGAGTAGTAAGACGTGGTGCTAAAAATTATAGTGATAACTGTTACGTAAGTAGGCACATAGCCAATAGTTGGATCCTTGGGGTCTGGATTCGTGTTTCCACTCTCTTTAAATTTATATTATTTAATTACAATTAAAATAAAGTAGGGTTTTTTTAGTCAGAAAGAAAAATATTATAAATGGTAAACTACTATCTATTTTCATTGTCTGTCGTATCACAAATCATAGAGCATGATTGAGTGCAACCCTCTGGAATGCCTGGAATTCAATCTTGTATTACAAATGTATTTGTTAGTATGAAACGCGCATCCTTTATAAACAAATTTGATGAGCTATCACTTCAAACAAGAAGTTCGAATGCGTAGTACCATGTATTTATACCTTGTGGTTTTATTTTTATTTTTTATGCACCATGTCTTACCACTCGCCCAGGATATCCACATTTAATTACACTAATAGATAGGTCTAATGAGTGAGGAATATATAATTTAGAAGAAATGTATCAGCATTTGCGTGGGAAAAATACACATCTCTTGAGAAAACATCTACAAACAAATAAAAATCAGTACACTCGGTGGGGATTCAAAGCACAACCTTCCCGTCATTTGAAACTAGATTAGATGAGCTTGACGTTTGGTCCGCGCACCTACTGACGTAGGTATTATATGTTACGTTTTTTTTAACATATACATTATTTAAACTAAAAACACAGTAGGTTAACGGCTTTATCTAAGGATTAGAGTTAAGGAAGATTGTTTTTTAAAAGAAAACTCTCCTTCATCACCCTGTAATGAAGATTGGAAAACAAAAGTTATGCTCGAAATACATATTTTGAAATAAAAACTGTGCATTCAATCAAGATTTGGACGCCTACCTCACCATCCTACCTTCTATTTCAAGCCTGAAACACTCTTCAGATACTGACATGTGAGGGATTCTCCTCTTAAAATACCAACTGGATCGAAATTTCGTCCTTGATTGGATAAATAGCAGGCAGGCTTAGAACAAATTACGCTTGTGTTGAGCGCCTCTGCCGTCATAATTAATGATCAACACTGAACTAGTTTTACATGTTTTTTCAACATGGACTATAATTATGTCTTCATCCCATTTGAATATGATAATTGATTGTTTCTCTTCTTCAAAATATATTTCAAATGACTGGTACAATTTATCAAAACCAACAAATAATGACGATGTGCTGCTAGCTGTAACGTTGACACACACATAATGAAACTGATGAGCTTAATTGCTTATCGGCACGATATTACCTTTATAAGGATACTTGGGGCTTTGTTTCCTACTCGTTGGGAGCTACCCTCCCAATCCTATCGTGATTGTCACCTACTTCATGGGGAGGGCTAAAAACAAACAGGTGAGCAAGCTGACAAAGCTTTGTGGGGGGAAGGTGAGCTTAGAATACTCAATGTAGCTTTAAATACTAAATAATAAATGGCCCTCACAACTGTACCGGTAAGCACGCAGTCTAATTTAAATGTCATGACCCTCTGGTATGTTATAATCTATAATTAGTGATTCAATGATTTCAAATCTTTACAGTTCACGAAATAAAAGGGCAAAACTTTCTATTTTATTCTATTTCCGTACCATTGTCAAGGTAAATTAATTACCGTATGGGGCTGAAATCTAGTATTACCATACATGCAGCTGAGCTGTACACAATGAAATATTTATAATAATTTTAATACTAATAATATAAATATTTCATTAAAAATTTATAATATTCCTATTATTATCATTAGGCCTAATATTAATACTATGAATATTAATATTTATTAATAATATTAATATTTCATTGAAATTGATATATTAATAACAATATAAATATATCATTATCCACACCACATATGAATGTCTATTTATAGCTTATAATTATAGACTTTTTAAAATTGTGCAATAAAATGTTAATGGCCAAATTATCTTAACAAATTAACAGCCAGCCTGTATAACTGTGGCTGTTGCTGTTGTCAATTGTGATTTTCTTTGTAATTCGGATTTTTTTTTTAGTTATAAATATTACCCATTTAGGTTAACTAGATATTAAAAATAATTGTCTGTTTGTAATTTTCCTTAAAATGCACATGTGTGTCATCAGCCCACTGACAACAATAGAAACTATGTCCGCATGTTACACATGTATGTATATATTGTATATTTATTTATTTTTGGTACAAATTTATAAAAAAATTCTGTAAATCTAATCATACTTTTTTTTAATATCGTTTCAAATAATCAAGTCTGGGGAAATCAGTGCATGCCTCACTACTATCGTAAATGATATAGGTTATTTTTCCTTTTTTTGAACAGATTCTGTGGGTTTTTTTCATTGTTCACGAAGCCACGATCCTACAACAGCAACGCGTACCTTGTATTTATCAAATAAACTTTTGATTTACACTGCCGCTCATGTGCTTTGTCAGCAGTGAACATGTTAAATCTATATATTAAAACGGGAAGCGATTACTTTCGACAATGATTCCCAAAGTTCTATCCAACCGCTATTCATGATTTTTAAAGGAGGGGGGGAATCAAGAATATTCCCCAAAATTTAAAATTTTAAAAAATATGAATATAGGACAGTATTTAATTTGGTATTAAAATCCTACTTGCATTGATTGAATTTCTGCGTATAGCCTGAACAGGTATTAAGACGCGGTGATAAACAAACAATTGAATTTCCAATTTACATTTTTTAAATCTAAAGGCCAATTGAATATTTTGTTGCAAAGTTGACACAAGATGCATCAACGGGTCGCTTATTTAATTTATTTCAGGTTGTTAATAGGCCAGTATAATAGATCACACTAATGGAATTAAAAACACATAATATTACCGTGCACCTCCTAATTATAATGTACTATTAAATGCATTGGTGGGCACGTCGACAATACGTCAAGCTAGTATATTTTGTTATGCCAATGATGAGGAGGTTGTGGCTCTAATTCCGGCCGGGTGTACTGAGGGTAGTTTTTCATAATCGGTTTCCCACTTTTCCTACACCCAAATTCGGGTATATTTCCTGTAAAATTATACTTACATTATTACCTGACCCATTAATTAGTATTATTTTAGAAAATACAAAATTTTCATTTTCTGATAAAATTGATAGCATTTATTTTATTGATTCTATTTAATGGTAATGATAATATATATTTAAAGTGACAGCTACAGATAGCATGATTTGACAAATAAATAAATAAATATGTGGAATTAGATCTAAAAACATGTTATCTGTCACCTGCTACACTGGTAGAATAGTCTAAGGCGTCACTTTCACAATAAACTGGATTGTTGATGACGGGTAGAACGGGGTTCGAATCTTGGTCGAGTGTACTGAGGATATAGTTTTTGGGTGGTTTTCCACTTTCTCGCCCCGTAGATGTGGGTACGTTTCCCCTGAATTCAGCTTCCTTCATCCCTTCCTTATACATCAGTGTACCAGTGCACGTGAAGCCTAGACGCGTTGCTACCAAAAAAAATTAGATATTAGATGAGGTTTTTCAATTGAAAATTGAACTGTAACTGACAACATGTGTAGGATTGTCACAATTTTATTTTTACATTGATTGTGTGGATTTGCAGATTATCAAAAAGGAGTTTACATTTTTCTAGACAAAAGTTTTAAGTACTGTACATAGGAATAAAATGTATTATATATATATATGTTCTAAGACTTGTAATTGATAGTTAAAACCAGATGATTTGATCTTAATGAGGTGGTATGTAATCGTTACGCAGCCCAATGTTTCAAGGTAAATGAGACATGTATTCAAATCAACTTACTTAGTTCTATTGTTCACTTTTTATTATATAAATAAGGTGTAAAACCTCCCTTTTCCCACGGTGGCCCGATGGTGTCCGCTCTAACTACTGGCTACCGTGGAATTGGGGGCTCTTATTACACGGAGCAACTTGTTGCATGCAACTAGTTGATGAAAATGTTAAGAAGCATTGGTTTAAATGAAAGCCATTACACGAGGAAACCTCAGTTGCATGGTCGGCAATTATTTGCAGACAGTTTCCATGCAGTGAAAAGGCACTGTCAATCAACATTTAGCTGTCTGCACTCGAGCTGGGGCATTGTATTATTTTTATTTTTATTATTATTATTATTATTATTATTATTATTATTATTATTATTATTATTAGCACACCAAGTCTTACTACCCGTTCGGGTTATACACACTTACGCTAATGTGTAGTGGTAGGGTGATTGTGAGATGAAATGGAGGAGCTACAGTTTAACGTGGGATCCGAACCACGGTGTAGGCCCGGCATTCCACACATTCACAAGTTGTGATTAATACACGTCTTGTCAGAGGTGAAGGAAGGGTTTGGCAATCAGACAAATCTGTGCCGGGAGCAAGGATTGAACCCCGGACCCCTATCACAGAAGTCCGACACCTTACCCCTAGACCACCAGGTCACCGGCATTGTTTTAAACGTAGCCTATTACACAATGCATCTAATTGCGTGTGCAACTGCAACTTCTGGTGGCATACTCCTTCTCATTTGAGTGTCGGGTCCTCTTTTATATTGGTCAGCAATTCATCAAATGATGGTTTAGACATGCGAAAGTAATTTTTTTTTTAAGTATTACTGTTCACAGATCCTCAAATGACGTATAGCACAGACTCTTATTCAGTCTTGAAGATAGCATTGTATATACATATATCTTTCTTGGCCTGCGTCTTATCTTTATTATAAGCAAGGTAGGAAGAAATATTTGCTCATTCCTTGACGCCATTTTCTCGATAAGACGCTCACCAATGGTTGCAGCAACTAGTTGCACGCAACAAGTTTCCACGTGTAATAGGGCCCTAAGTGACTTATGTGACCTGGATGGCTACCCCCGAGAGTATGGGGTTATTCTGATGGAATGAGTAGGGCGTGGGAGGAGAAGGCTTGTAAATTACAAGGCAGTGTACAAAGAGTTATATTCAATCAAGTGAAAATGCTATTCTACGATACAATGGGTACATCAGACAGACCAAAATTAACGAGGGAGCGTGTGCGAACCTCAAAGACCCCGCGCGGTAGCCTGTGGGGCCCCGGTACGACCCCAAGCGACGAAGCCGCTAAACAGTGATTTTGTTAGCTCTCCTTGGACTCGGTTATTGAATACTCATCATCACATTCAATCTGGGACTTGCAGATTTTAGTTTATACAATAAGAGAACAAGGTCCAAGGTCACACGTGCTGGTTCAAGATAGGATGTAACATAACGCCAGGAAATGGATGAACATCTTACTAAAAACAGCTTATAAAACAGTGCATTTCAAAGGTATAATTTTTAAATATTGTAGTTAAATGTCCTGAATTCACAAATATTTTAGTGTTTTAGTATTTCCAAACCGAAATTTCCTACATTTTCCCTTTTATTTTACTGAAAAAAAAATTCCCTCATTTTGACAGATTATACCAGTCTTTTAGGTGCGTGGAAAGCATATCATAAACTCCTTAAATTTAATGTATCAATAAAATAAATCGTGTATAGTTTGTTTTTTTCAACAATAAATACTAAGCACCATGTGACAGTGTGATTTATTTTCATCAAGAGCGATCGAAAAGAGTCAAACTTACCGTGACTGGAGTCTATTTTTTTTAGCATCGTGTATTACTACCCGTTCGTGTTACACGCTTAAGTACTAATTACGCTAATTGATTAGGAATTGGGAAGGTTGAATTTAAAGGAAGTGAACCCGCATTTTCGTGGAGGGAGAGTGTAAAACCATTTAGGACAAACCACCCCAAGTTCACCCAACCAAGATTCGAACCTCGATCTCCCCGTCCTCGGCAGTTTGGCTCTACACGAAACTAGCGCGTTAGCAAACTACGCCACCGAGGCGTGTTGTCTATTTGTATTTCCAAAGTTCAATTTAAGCTTTCTACACACTCAAAGAGACGCACTTAAAGTCTGTTCAGCCTAGGAATTGTTTTCTGAAAGGCCTTTTTCCCTACCAGTAATCTATTATAAAGTAGGATTTTGGTAGGAAAAAGGACCTTATCAGAGGGTAATTCCTACCGTGAATGGAGTATAAAATGGTAGATCTTACATAAAAACAAAACAAGCTTTAAATTGATTGGCTCTAGAATTTTTTTAATTTATATATTAGCTTTGTCTGCACATCAGTATGCGCCACATAATGTTCCCTACTAATGACTACAATGTCAATAATTACACTTTTTAATAGGCTTAGCTTGTTTGACATCACTCTGATTGTGATGCGATGGTAAACAATGGAAAACAAGGTTGCTTTGATAAACGCTACGTCCACCGATTTAAAATGTCAATTAACTCGCATCGTTGGGCACGTGGACTATGTCAAGGTTTGCTGGAGACAGATCAGGGGCTCGAAAATCCCGGCCGGATTTACTGAGTGTGGCTTTACTTAAATAGCTCTCCAATCTCCCTGCTCGTAAATACGTATACATTCCCTCTAAAATACCACCTTCTTCATCTTTACCTCATTAGTGTAAATATGTGGATAGTATGAACCGATAGTAAACCGTGTACACCCAAATAAAATAACTCAATCTAAAAAAAAAAAAATGCCCCGTAAAGTACTCACACAGCACAAGCGTCAAGAATTGTGCCACCTACAGTTCAATTTCATAGAAAAGCTCTAGATCTACTTACAAGTATTCATATGTCAGGTCATGTGATATGCAGTTGTCACTTTAAATATAGGTATATTAATAATTATCCTTGCTTATAAAATAACCCTTTTTTTAGCATCGCATGCTACTTACTACCCGTCCAAGTTAGACGAATTTATAATTACGCTTTGGAGTTAGGGAAGAGTAAGGTAGATTTTAAAGTAAATGTAGCCACATTTGATTTGAGGAAGTGTATATAAAATAACACCCTTATAGCACCCAACCAAAATTCAAACCCCGAACTCCCATCATCCGAAAGCCAGACCAGACTAGCTTAAAGTTTATCCTGCGTGCCAGCCGATGAGTGTATAGTATTCCCTTTCTTATTATTACACTTCTCAGTTGTTAACTTTAAAGTTGGAGCGTTTCATAAAACCAAATCACATCAACCTCCTTTTCAGCAGATAATAATAATTGTTACTCACTATTACGATATGAAACTATAATTTCTCCTCTTCTTCTGCATCAAATAAATCTTATGGAGATATTTATTACTTTATTGAGATTAGTGTAGTAAGAAATTATATTTTATTATAACAGGTATTAAAAATGATAGTTTGGTAGGAGTAAACATCAGTTTCAATTAAGTGCGGTTATGGTAGAGTTTACGTCTTAAATTAAATAAGGTTTCATTTATCTTTGATTTTTTTTAGTGCACATTTGAAAATAGTAAACCTACTAAAACCAAATATATCTCAGGTTGTTCAATCGCGTCACGATTTATGTTTTATGGTATGGGCTAGTAAAAAAAAATATAGAAGTGTCACCGCGCTTTGCTATATTAAACTTATTTTTCCTTAATAATTTTTTATTTGAAAAGGTTTTTTTTAACAAAGCTTTAAAAGTTTCTTGTGCGTATATAAGTTTCATAAAATACATTCAACATGTTTAGAATCGGAGTGTTTCATTTTGTTGCCTCTTATAATATGAAAAAAAAAGTTTAAAAAACGTCATTTATACGTCAAAATCTAATCTTTTTACTAATAAACACACTCAATATTTATTAACTCACTCACCTGTTCTAATTTGATTCCTCACCATTGGAAATTTTATCCTATAATTTAGTGTTTTATTAACTGCTGAAAATAAAAAATTGTTAAATAAGTTTTATAAACGTATATTTCAATCAGTAACTACATTAAACTATAATTCAAATCAAGTCTATATTAATTTAATGACATGAACGAAGCAACAGAGATGTTTATCTTTCATCTTGGTAACATTTCTCTAAGATAATTACTACAAAGTACTAGAGTTTCGTGTAATTACTTTTAATTGCATTAGAGAATCTTGCGCTTATTATTATTTATTTTTCGTATAGAAGGGACAAGCTAGGAAAACAGTGTAATATGATAGCTTACAGAAATTATTAAAGGTATTTGAAAACAATCATACGGTAATTCATGTGATCTACAGCTGTTACTTTTGGTAAATATTATAAATTACTATAAAATCACAGTAATAATAACATTGCATAATAAATTATTTCCCCTTTCTAATTACTCCAATAACACTTCAGACTTATTCAGACAGTTTGTCAGAATAATATTTCTAATACTATTGGAAAGTTTAACAATAACTGACATATTTTTACTTTCTAATATCAAGAGAAAGTGTTGAAGTCGTGAATATTTTCGATCTCGAGATTATGAAGAATCTTTACGTCTTATGTGAGTCATAATCCAAATAAATGGTACGACACAGGTTTTTAGTAAACTACCCTTAAATTGGCTATCCTTATAAAAAAAACCAACACATCATACTGTTAATCACGACAAAAACTCTGTAATTATAAACTTTAAACCAAATTACTTAAATATGTTTAGCAAATATATTTTTATAAATATAATTTTGTAAACCACCCTTTAATTATTTCTAATTTGCAAAAATAAAAACATTCTTATTTATTATGAAAAACTGTCCCCAAATATCCATTATATTCTATAATTTGTTGCAAGTAAACTACCATTTAATTAATTTATTTTACAAAAATAAATATACATTATTTACTATCACATAAAGTTGTGCCCCGGTATCTATTTTTAATCAAATTGGTAAAGATATTTTCAAAAATATTCAAAATTTACTAAAACCAGTAATAGTAAATTAGTATTCAATAAACAAAGTATACAGTACTATTTGGAAAATCTACAGCTTCCTAAATATTTAATCCAAACAAAATTACTTTAGCCATTTTTAAAATAGTTTAAAATAATTTATTTTTTAAATTGATCATCAGCAAATTACCCGTAAACAAATGTTTACCTCAAAAACTAAAATGGATTGTTATTTGTCATAATAAACACTCCCAATAGACCCATTTGTATGTAACCAAACAACTAAAATCATTTTTAAAATATATATCAACTTTTTTAGAGATCCATCCTTTGTAAACGACCCCTAAACGAGTTTTTACTTTAAAAAAACATACAGTGCAATTTGTCATGAAAAACACTCCTAATATAATCATTCAAAACCAAATCGTTAGGGCCATTATAAACATTTTCAAGTTTTTGCAATGTAATCATTCGGAACATCTGATTCCATTCTTTTAAGATCCGATGATGCCAAAAACTGAAACGTGTAATCAAATTGTCAAATCAAGACCACGATGGCCTACAGTAGTCATCTTATAAAATAAGGAAACGGGATCAACTAAAACTTATAAGGAATGAGTAACCTTTATTTCAATTAATTAAATTTTACCATTTGAAACTTAATATTTAAATATCTCCAAAACTTAAAAATATATTGTTGTTGTTATTATTATTATTATTATTATTATTATTATTATTATTATTATTATTATTATTATTATCCTGGCTCATTTCAAATAATATGTTTCTTTAAAATTGTTGTGAATATTACATTGCATTAAATGTTTAAGCATCTTGTAATTTTATTACTTAAAATTTCATTTATTTTCTGTTCATCTAAATTAAACTTTATACTAAATATTTTTTAAATGTTGCATGCTTATTTTAACTGTCGATTTCAATAAATTATTTTCACATTTCAATGTTTGTCCTATGTAACGTAACTCTAAAAGAATTTAGTCATATTCAGACAAATTTAACACTTACCTTATTGCATATATACGCCATTCACGACCTAAGTTTACTTGGATGACAGCTCAAAAAGTAACTAAAAAATAGCCCCTAAAATATCACTACGCCAACAGCTGATATCTGCCACTGTCACTTGGTACAGCTGTTATGAAAACATATGGTTATGTAGAGTAATGTGATAGTTTACCACAGTAATTTAGGCCAATATTATGCCTCAAAGAATTTTGAAATTGAAATTTTTGAATGACTTGGTGATCTGTAACTTCTCTTCTTTTTTTCTCCTGGGAACTCATTATCAAAAAAACACACACAAATCTATCCACAAATAAAAAGAACCCCTTATAAAATTTCGTGAGATTAAAGTTAGATTAAACTTATATTTAAGTTTGATAAAAGATAAAAGTTTAAAGTTAGATTAAAGTTAGATTAAAGTTAGATTAATATTAACCAAATTAGGCCTAATATGTATTCGAACTAAAGAGAAAATATCTGTATACACAAAGTTATTCTTAAAATAATTAGTAATATGATCTAGGATTAAGTTTTTTTACGTTAATACAGAAGCCCAATAATTAAAATAAAAGGTAATTTAACTTAGTTATAAATTATTATAAGTTAGAGTAAGGCGTGGACCTAACAAACTAGAGACTTAATTTAAAGTTAAAAATATAATAAACGCGCACAGTAATAAATTCTATGAAATATATTTAAATTAAACAAAGTCTTAATATTTATTTGAGGTCGTCCACAAAGCTTATTTATCCTTCTATTCAAGTTAAAATAATTATTATTCCGAGCACTTTCACAAAAGGTCTAACAAATATGGCTTTAAAATGGCGACCAACGAATATTAGCCATGTGGTTGATGATGACGCGGACAAGTTGTTTAAAATGGTGTATCCTCGCAGCAGACGATTATATTTTATTCAGTTAAATATTTCTAAAAACAATAAACTAATAATAAAATAGTTAATCATATATAAAATAAATTACAAATATTTTATCTTTACCAAGTAAATACGATGCCTTTATTAAAAGGTATTAATGCATGCACTATACTACACATCATAGATAACATTCCAAAACAAAGAATAGGTACTTTTAATATATGTTTAAAATATTGTTTCGAATTGGGTAAAAAGAAATTGTTAAAAGTAATGAAATAATGTGAGAAAACTTAAGTTTAAGTTATTTTAAATGTAAAATATAACATGTAATTAAAAAACTTAACATTCATAACAAAACAGTGTTCTTTTACAAGTGTTGGTAACCTAAAACCTAAACATATGATTTTTGAACTGTCATCCAGGTAAAGACCTATCGTGAATGAATTATATCAACTATACATTTAAATCTTTTGTAAACTTGTGTTTTTAAATTAATTTTAATCAACTTTATATTTTCACAAATAATTTTATTCTTGCAAGTTATTGGTTAATTTATACTTTTGTTCATCAATTCAATTATGACCACATAATTCTTAATTTATGTATTGTAAACTTAATAATCTTCTTTTTATGCTCTATTGCCTCAATTAAATTGTTATATAATACTAATATTATATTTGACTATTTAACGTGGAACAAATTTACAAATTTCAGGTTACTTGAATATAATATCTATGTTTTATTTCCTTATTATTAATTTTATAACTCTCCTTACCAACAAATCACTATGAATATTATTAAAATGTAGTAGCCTAGTTTCACTACTTTTATGGTGGGAGGGATTATCCTTCCTCCCCCTTAAGTTTCATGGAAGTCCACGAAAACAGGAGGAGCTTTACAAAGGAAATTAGAAAATTAAATAATAATAAAATTCACTAATGCCAGAAAGGTTAGGTTAAGATAGATTTGGTAGAAACCATAATCATATGGATAAAACTTGGTGACCTGGTGATCTAGGGGTAAGGTGTCAGATTTCTGTGCTGGGGGTCCGGTGTTCAATTCTCAGTCCCGGCACAGATTTATCTGATTGACCAACCCTTCCTTCACCTCTGACAAGACGTGTAATAATCACAACATGTGAATGTGTGAAATGCCAGGCCTTCACCGTGGTTTGGATTCAAAGTTGTGTACCGTGACTACAAACTATCATCGTCACCAACCTCCGCCACCTTAAAAGAGAGTATACACACACCATTTTACGAGGAAGTCAGCGCCTAATCATGGACACTCCACGCACGTCAACACAGAACACTGCTTATCGTTCGAGTTTGGCAAGAAAACAAGAATGAAGTCACGAAGTGGCATGTGACTCCTGTTCGCTTGTACGGTATCCCCGAGTTTAAAACGCTGCGCAGGCGCTAAAGCTTGGGGAGAGGAGCTAGAAGTTCTATCACGTGTGTCTCCCTACCCCCTTATGGTCATCCTCACCACGTTGTGCGCAGGCGTCGATGAGAGGGCAATTTCTGACTTGCTGTTGATGACTTCATTGGTCATGTGATATCTCCCTACTATTTTCCCCCGCTGTTCAAATTGAAATATAAGCTAGTACGCAGAATGGAACTTTACTCTTGGATGCTAATAGGAATTAGGGATTTACCAACATGTAAGTGATCGTTATTTTGGAGAAGACTTTTTTTTTATAATATTTTTATTTGAAAACATGGCAACAACTAAACTCATTCTAAATTATGTAGGGCTTGAATTTGATTCTTAAATTTTATTATGTTTCGACATATTTATTTATTTTTACTTAATTAAATTTATTTTGTATTTAGAATTTGTTTTGGATACTGACATATTATGGTCTTAAACATTTTTATCCGAGTTCAGATTATTTATTCCCAAGTTAAATTATTTTATTTAATCTACGTGCGCTCTCGTGCACTTTAAATCTTTGCCATATACTTACAGTTGTAGTGAGTCCAAGCGTAACTAATAATGTTTGGTATCATATTTTCAAGATTAATGCTATTGGGGAATACATTAGATGTTTCTAGTATGTTAGGGGTTAATTGTAAACTTAGTAGATAGGTTAGAAAAGAAATAAGTATTTTCGTGTCTAAGTTTCCCCCGACTCATGGGTCTTAGATGAGAATAGTGATATTTCTAATAAACATTACATCTAGGTGTATAGCTACGAGCAAACCTCTACTAGTTGTTTTATAGAAAATATGTTTTATAAATACGGAAAGCTGATATGTATAGACTTGTAAGACAAACTTAATATAATGTATTTATAGTTATATTTTGAATGGCTTAGCCATAATGTGTAGATTATAGGTTGTATCTATGCTTACAATATAATTTATGTACTGTTCGCAATAATCAACTTTGTTGACTTTGGAACTGGTAATGTTTCCTAACGATTAATATTCTCTAATTTAGTTAAATGCGCCTTGAACGCTTTCATTTAATATTGTTTTTTATACTAAGTACATAAGTGCTTCCTGATAAGTATTATTGAATTATCTACTATTTCACATTGTCCGAAATCTATAAATATTATATCGTTTACCTTTTGAGTCTTATTCTCTACTCTGACAATAAAACGGCCTTTAGGCCAATGTTAATTTCATGTAATTCATCATGCATCTATACTAAGCAAAATCCTAACTCCCTCAACGTCAATAGTCGACTACACTATTTAATTTAAAGTTAAGATAGCTAAGTCTGGATACTTGTACTTGGCATATTTGAGTGTAGGTCAAATAAAGATCCGTGGTGATCTGTTTTTTTATTCTTTGTCTTGCAACCCCTACACAACGGGGTGAGTTAAACTGTAGGTCCTCCATTTCATCTCACAGTCACCCTACCATTACACATTAGCGTAAGTGCGTATAACCCTAACAGGTAGTAAGACGTGGTGCTAATAATAATAATAATAATAATAATAATAATAATAATAACGTCTACTTCTTTTCCAAGTGGTGTTGTAACAGTGTATGCTATTTGATTTATGGTCTTTGGTGAAATGTGATGTTCTTTTAATTTTGTCTTAACCTCTCGAAGAGAGGAGTATTGAGATTGTAAAAAAAGTCACACTTTAGATTTTGATAAATATTGACGTTTCATGAACTCATTTAAACGAAAAGTATTTTTCGCGATGCCGTTCGTCTGTCTGTATTTCGGACTAGAGCCGCACCATGCTACTTTTCGGGCTAAAACTTGGTATCTAGGGTTTTAATAAACGTCCACCCAAGTAATTTTTTTGTAATTAGATATCTAACCCTAAAATTAAGAGTAGGTTATCGAAGTGCAAAAAGAAATAAAATCGATTGTCTCAAAATCCACTGTAGCTATTTTTATTAAATTTTGAACCTAATGATTGTTTAACACTACAAACAAAATGTCAAATCTTGTTTTCCTATGAAAGTGAATTTAAGGGCACTTTTTAAAAGCAAAAATTTTCTTATTTCTATCATATATCCGCATTTATTTTAGATACGAAAGAACTTATCATTGTAATGCTGTATTACCGTTTAAATTAATAATATATTAGTCTGGAAAATATTTTCATAAAACCAATAAATTTATGAGCTAAAAACAAACATATACATTTTTTATGGAATACCAAGAAATATGTAATTGATTGTTATGTTCTTTGGTGGACAAAGATGCTACATTTTTTCTCGGTGTTTCTGTAACAGTGTATATCATTACATCTACGCTCTTTGGAGTGTTTCCGCAACAGTGTATATTATTTTGTTTCACATATTTTATGAGTTTTTGGTAAATGTCTCTATTTTAAGATTAAAGAAAGAGAAAATCTGTGCAGTGCACCTTACCATATTTTAGAAACACCAAGTGATTAATATATTAAAGAGGTAGTTACGCTTTTTAATATGTATTTCAATTTTGGCCAGGTGCATTGAGGATGTTCTTCCTTCTCTTTCTCTACGCTATTGTGGTGAAATGTTTATGAGCTACACTCCCTTAGTTACCCCTTGGTGTAAGTATTTAATAGCCATCGCGTTGGACGTACAAACTAAAGCTAAAATATTTATCATCTAATTAGTTCATCTTACAAACGGATCACTTGATCTAAAATAGAGGGATGGGGGAAAAAATCTTAGAATAAATGTATAGAGAAGAAAATCTGGGAAAACCTTAGTGTTGGAAACAACCCCCTATAAGCCCCGCCGGGTTTAAAACCCCAACCTTCTCGTAAGTGGTCACCAAGTTCAATGTGACTCTTGAACATTCTATCACGTGGCCACTGGTGCAGATTGGGTTTCTCTCATACAAGAAGTGGCGGTTCGTGAGGTATGATAGTTGTAGTTGGGGTGGGTCATTACGTCACTAAACACGTTATATGAGCCCTCTCATTCATTTACTATTTATTCGAGCAAAGGCACACAATGCTCAAATTATAAAGGAACAGTTTGAAGATAGGAGAGCCGCACCGGGGAACACGAGGTCTAAGTGTCAGGCTCATTTAGTCCAGTGACTCTTATTGAAGATAGGAGAGCCACACCGGGGAACACGAGGTCTAAGTTTCAGGCTCGTTTAGTCCAGTGACTCTTATTGAAGATAGGAGAGCCACACCGGGGAACACGAGGTCTAAGTGTCAGGCTCATTTAGTCCAGTGACTCTTATTGAAGATAGGAGAGCCACAACGGGGAACACGAGGTCTAAGTTTCAGGCTCGTTTATTCTGGTGATAGTGAGGTCAGGGTTCAAACTCCGGATGACTGGACTTATGGTGGTATTTACTAGATGCCAGCTCAAGCTCCCTCCATGAGAATAAGGATACATTTCCTCTTAGTTCTACCTTCCTCATCTTTACCACATTAGTGTAGTTAATGTAAATGTATATTACCAGAATGAGGAATGAACTACAGCTACTATTTTAACTACTATTTTAACAGCTACTATTTTAACTACTATTTTAAGATTAAAGAGAGAGAAAATCTGTGCAGTGCACCTTACAATTTCAAATCCAATTGTATTCCAACCCGTTACGGTGGCCGCATAGTCTAAGGCACTATTCTCACAATAGGCTAGAATGTTTAAGACGGGTAGATTAGGGTTCGATCCTGGTCGAGTGTACTGAGAGACGTTTTATTTCCTAAATAGTTTTATAATCCCCCTCCATGCAAATACTGGTGCACTTCTTCTAATTTAAAATTCCTAATCACTAACACCTTAGTGTAATTAACACATAAGCGTTCAATCCGAACGGGTAGTAAGACATGGTGCTAAAAAAAATATTCTAAATTAATACTTCCTGGACACCAGAAATCAAACACGTGGCTTTCAACTTAGCACGCCAAAGCTCTAACCCTGAAATATCCAGGTTCATCTCGTGCCCAACCCAACAAAACAATCCCCTTCTTTGGTGTCCGCATGGTCTAAGGCGTCACTTTCATAATATACTAGACTGCTGATGTTATGAAAATTTAAAAATTCATCCCGCGTATCAGCAGCATTCTTTTATAGCTCTAGTAAATTAGCATAAATGTAAAAGTCGTGTGGAAATTCATATGAAATTCTTAAATGAAAACCATACACATTATGTGGTCACCCATCTTATTTGAAACTAAAATGTGTGTTTGTATATAATTATATTAATATAATTAAACAAAACAATATATTTCTCCGTGGGGTTGGTGTGCTAGCGGCAAGTGCCTTACATTCCACACACACATATATATATATATATACACGTGTGTGTGTGTCACATTGAACTTGGTGACCACTTACGAGAAGGTTGGGGTATTAAAACCGGTGGAGCTTGTAGGGGGTTGTTTCCAACACTAAGGTTTTCCCAGATTTTCTTCTCTATACATTTATTCTAAGATTTTCTCCCTCATTCCTCTATTTTAGATCAAATGATCCGTTTGTAAATTATCTAATTAGAAAATAAATATTTATATATATACATACAGAATATTGTCTTCGTGTAGTGAATAGTTCTAGTCAAGAAGATTTCCTATTTTAAAATGCTTTGCTTTATTCGTATAGAAAATGTTATTATAATAATTTATCTTAAATTTGTGTTTCACCTCAAAATATTCCGAGGAAAAGCATCACCTCTCATAATTAAATCATATTTTTTTAGTTCAGGTGGAAACTCATAGATTTGACATCTTTATTTAATGGCGTTTACTTCGTGTACCAAATAATATGAGCCACCAGAGAATAATTTATTGAACAATCATGATTTATTTATTCATAGTAGCTTTTAAAATGCGTTAAATCTTTGCCCAGAGTGTAATTAATTCTGTGATATTGTTTTGTGACGTGGCTTTGTTTAACTTTTGTCTTTCCGAAAGTGTTATCGTTTATTTGGTGGCGTCAAGATATTTCTCACTGCATCAAGTTCCTTGTGTTCGTGTTTCACCTGTTTCTGTTGGTCCTTTGTCATCAGCACGGTAAGTTATATTTTACTATCCATATGCTTTGATGATATTTGTAAGAATCTGTTTTTTGTCATGTTCAAATTGTATAAAATGTATTTTTAAAACAATAAGAATACAAACAGTTACAAAACTAGGGGATAAGGTCAGTAGCCTGATTCCACCACCTACCATCTAAATTACAACGATTATTACATTTGATTAAAATTAAAATTCACCTATTTAAGACATTGATTGATGATTCCACCACCTACCATCTAAATTACAACGATTATTACATTTGATTAAAATTAAAATTCACATATTTAAGACATTGATTGATCATTCCGCCATCTACCATCTAAATTACAACGAATATTACATTTGATTAAAATTAAAATTCACCTATTTAAGACATTTATTGATGATTCCGCCATCTACCATCTAAAAAACAACGAATATTACATTTGATTAAAATTAAAATTCACCTATTTAAGACATTGATTGATGATTCCACCATCTACCATCTAAATTACAAAGAATATTATATTTGATTAAAATTAAAATTCACATATTTAATACATTAATGAAAAAATATGTGTTGTTATTGGGTCGAAAACTATCATAGTATTGTAATATATGCTGAGTGTAGAGTAAGTAGTCTTCTGACACAAACAATCGTCCGAAGTATCGTGTGGTCAGCTGCATCAGGCTATTTTCGTGGTCAGTGACCTCACATATCACACGGTATGAACTAGTTCATTTAAGGTGGGATGGAAGGGGACGTGAGAAAAGGTCAGGGTTTTTTCACTTTTCACAGGTAACGTTTATTTTCGTAAAAATAAATAAATTAAATATTACTCCCGTAGAAACACAGACTTTAATTTTCTACACATGGTGACCTCAACAGTTAATTAATATTTGCCATGAGCATATTAGCATTTGATGAGAAACTTTTTAAATGAAAAGAAAATGTTATCCAATTCTAGGACACCTTACCCACCTCAGTGGCGTAGTTGGCTAACGCACCAGTCGTGTTGAGCCAGACCACCGAGAACGGGAAGATTGAGGTTCGAATCTCGGTCGGGTGAACTGGGTGTGGTTTTTCCTAAATGTTTTTCCACTCTTCCTCCACGCAAATGCAGGTTCACTTCCTCTACATTCAACCTTCACAATTCCTAATCCATTAGAGTAATTAGTACTTAAGCGTAGAACCAGAACGGGTAGTAAGACGCGGTGTTAAATTTAAAAAAAATAGTACACCTTGACAGATATTCAATTGAGGTTTTACAACGCGTTGACACAATAAGGTCATTTATTAGCGGATAGATATTCAGAACGGTTGAGATTACCCACGTGAAGAAAATTAAACTCTGTTTCTTCTGGATTAATATTTCGTTTATTTTGCTTTAAAAAAAATGTTTGCTGTTAAAACTTCGAGAAAACTGGCGCTCTCAATACATACCATCCCCACCTTAAGAGCTCATCTCACCCTATGGATAGACGTGTAACTTGGGGAAGTCGAACCGGACGCTGCACGATAGTATGGTTTTTTGTCATTTCCATTATAATACAGTGGAACTGACACCAGTAAAACAATTTTACTGGGTGTGTTTTAAATTAAATAACTATTCCATTGGCTCAAGGAAAAACCTTTCAATACAATGTTTGTTTGAAGAGTAATCATGCATCTAAGATATTGATTAATCAGGCGTGACATGTGTTCTAAGGTATCGCAGTTAAACTTTTTTTTTATACAACAACCCTCGCCTCTCCCTCATTAGTGAAATAAAAACCTAGCTACGTGCCTGGATGGTGCTTAGGGCGGGATCTGGGATCGTTTCCTATTTCTAAACAAAAGTAAATTGAAGAGATGAACTTGTCTGTTCTTCTAATATAATAGTAAAATATATTTAATAAGTTAAAATAACTATTTTATAGAAGTATATTTAATTTTAATTTTTAGTATTAATTTTTTCAAGAGAATAGACTTTGTGTTTATGAGTTTATGAAGACAAGCAATCTTTCTCGACGCAATGGATGTAGCTTTCAAGAATTTTGATATTAATTTAGTTCCCATGTAAGATGCTACCATATTTTAGAACTCTTATAACCAGTACTCAATTTGGGGAACGTGAATTAAAAATAAATAAACTGATAAGGAATACTCAAATTATCTTCTTCTTTGGATTAATTTATTTTGTATGCACACTGCAAGAATGAAACCAGAAGTACTGTACTTTAAATAGGGTGTGCGTCCACCCTTTGAGTTAACACTCCCGCTTTCAATTACCGACACAGCCGAAAATGTTATAATTTGTGAAAATGGAACTACCCATATCTAATTGTTGTATAGTTAATGGCTGGGTGACTGAGTATTGTATCCTTTCCAGAGTTGTTTTAATGTGAACCGCGTCTTACTACCTGTTCAGGTTATACGCATATGTATTAATTAAGTCGCTGAGCTAGGGATTGGGAAGGTTATATTTAGATGAAGTGTACCCGCATTTACGTAGATGAATAGTGGTAAACCAATTTGGAACACCATCCTCAGTACACCCAACCGGAATTCGAGCCCCAATTTCCCTGTTATTTGCAGAGTTTAATATTCACTATTGAGTTAGAGAGGAGGAACGTTAAATTTAGAATAAATTTCCCTGAATATACCTGGAGAGAGATTAGATATTCTTCTAGGAACAACCATCTTCAATAACCCGATCAGAATTCAACCTAGATCCCCCCATCATCGGAAATCCAGTTCAGATTTAAATTAGTTTCTAAGTCGTGTGTGTATTTATAAATGAATCGGAAGAACCTGATGTGTTTCTTACCCTACACACTAGTGGGTAATGAATGATGTGGTCCCAAAGGTTGAAAATCCTGAGGTATTAACAGGTTGCTAGTTTAGATCAAACCCACCCAGAGGCGTACCGATCTAGACAGGATTATCTTCCTTTGTGTTGCTGTTCATTACCTTGTTCTTGCACCCCAGCTCTACTTCATAAATTAATTTGGCGATTAAATATTACAAAATCACTTGTTACAAAGTTCCCACGAATAACCGCGAGGCTCATTAAGGTTTAACTTCCACACACCCGCAACGATGATCACGTGGCCTAAGGTGTCGAGCTTGTAATAGATTGGTTCTTCTCTGACTGGAAGGATGAGTTTCAAATTTCGTTACTCATTAAATTAGGTCGTTATTAACCTTGTTAATAAAAGCAATTATTAAATTTTTTAATTTAGCAAATGAAAAATGAACTGGCAGGAGTTGAAAATATTTTATTTTTCTCTTTTTTTCAGAGAGGACAGATCAGTTTGGTCATTCTTCCTTCCAGGCGAATGCTGGCTTAGCTATTTCATTCACATTCACAATCCCTTTTTAGGTTACCGTAGATGGGTGTCTCTTCAAAATTTTGTATGTCTTAACTTCGGACGTACTAAGAGATATAATAAATAAATTTACATATTATGTCTACAACTTCACCAGCCAAGTTTTAAAACTGTGTCTGTGAATTGTTATCAACAGTCGATAAAACACTCATGTGTCAGGTATCAACGATCATACATTCTCACGCGAGGTATTTTCGCAGAACCTTTGTATGATTGGTCAAATGGGGACCGAGTGTATGTATCACGTCTTTTTTTTTAGCGCCACATCTAATTATTCGTTCGAGTTATACGCTTATGTACTAATCAAGCTAATGGTTTTAGGGATAAGGAAGGCTATGCTCAGAGGATGTGTACCCGCATTTTCGTGGCTGGAGAGTGGAAAACCAGTCTCAGTATACCCAACCGAGATTTGAAACTCGATCATTGGCAGTCTAGTCTTCTGCAAGAGTAGCACGTTAGACCACGTGGCCACCGAAGTGGTTCATCACGTCTTACTACCCGTCCAAACGATACGTACATTTACACTAATAGAATAAGGATAATAATCGTAACCTAGTAGTGGGAAGATTAGCCAGTACTAATTACAATACGTTACCCAGGGGACGCCCGAATGAACAATCGTGTTTCCTTCCGGTGGAATTTCCTTCCATGTCTCGACGAGAAGAGGGGATGATGTTAGTGAGTATGAAATTGTGAAAACAGTGAAAACACTTAAACCTAACTTAAGCCTAATTAAGTCTGGTGACCATTGGGGTAGTTACCCTTTCGGAAAACATACCCAAGGTACCAGCCTGGAATCAAACCCGGGAACCCTAGGCTCACAGCCAGGTGCACGCATCACTAGAACACGAGGCCGGTTATAATTACAAGCGGTACATATTGCTCAATCTCGTGAGGATAACCTACTCACCTTAATTGTATTGAGGTGTTGACCTTCCCCTTTTCAAATATCGACCTACTTCGGTGTCCGCGTGGTCTAATGCGCCACTCTCGCAGTAGGCCGACGACGGGGAGATCGAGGTTCGAACCTCTGTCGGGTGTACTGAGAGTGAATTTAAGGAACTGGTTTTTTACTCTCCCTCCACGATGATACGTGTGCAATTTTTATAATTATAACCTACCTAATCTCTAAAACCATTAATTTAATTAGTACAAAAACATATAACCCGAGCAGTAGTAAGACGCGGTGCTAAAAAAAAAGTACATTAATAGTTGAAAGACAAAAGAATCAAGCGATATTTGTTATTAAAAAAAAAGCTGAATTCTTCCTTCTACGTATTTTTTATAGTAATATTTCAATATGAATTTTCGTTTCTTATTAGGATTACAAGCTGGACAACTAAGTCAATTTAAATTATGTATAATATTCTACTCTTGTAATTGTAAGCCCACCAAAAACATGTATGTAAAAAAGAGGCATAAAACACCTCAAACACCACAAAACACCAAAAAGATCCTTAAATGATTAAGCCTCGAAAAGCAGTGGAATATAGAAGAGTGCCATGTTCAACTTGCAATGTATTTTCAAATAACTTGTCACTTCTCTTAAGGATATCTAAGTAAGCAAATCTGATTTTAAGTATCTAGCTAGAGTGTAAATGCCAAGTTCCATTTTTCAAGGCTATATGCTTACTGAAAGTACCCTATAGGCTTTGATGATCAGTGAGTGAGTTAGTGAGTCTCAAAATAAGCATATTTTAACTCTGGTATCTCACGAGCCGCTTAAGCTAGATACTTCAACCCTGTAAATATGGCTAAAATAGTTCGACTAAACAGGGTGTTAAATTTTTACGCTTCTGTCATTATTTGGAGCTTAGTTAGAGGGGGGTAAATGTGAGCTGAGTTGTTGTATCATGTTAAATGTGTACAATTTTGCCGGCGAACTTGGTTCGAGCACTTCCATGCACCTTGATTTTAATTTTTTTTAGCATCACGTCTTACTAACTGTTTTGGGCTATAATATGTACTGATATGCTAATGAGCTAAGGATAAGTAAGGTTGGATTTAGAGGAATTGCGCCAGCATTTAAATGTAGGGAGAGTGTAAAGCCATTTTGGAAACGCCACCCTTTCACTTCATCCGACCGAGATTTTAACCCCGATCTCCTCGTCATCGTCAGTCTAGTAAATTGAAAGAGCAACATCTTAGATTATGTGCCCACCGAAGTGGGTGAAATTATAATAATCTTGAGAGAATATTTTTATGAGGAATTACATCGATAGTGTGTCGTGGCCTATTTAAATGTTCAATTTCCAATGTGAGCTTTTAGTAAATCCTATCATCACAAAATGGAAGATGTAGCTATAGTCTGAATCTCCACCCCCTCTCTTGCCGTAATTCTACCCCTAGAAGCGCTCTTATCACCCCATTTTACCGTATTAGTATCCCATTGCAGCTAATGAAAGTTAACTCTCATGGCATGACTGTCTTCTTCTCAATTAGTCACATAAAAGCCAGTTTTAAAGAGGTTTTATTAAATCCTGATGGGAAGTCTTGTAGAACTTCGCCAAGGGGAATATAGAATGGGAAAGTAACGTAAGAAATATAATCAAGGAAGGAGATTTTGTGTTAAGGAAACTAAACTGTGTTATTCCTTGCGTTATAAGGTAGGATGGAAGGGGCTCGAATAAATTCATAATTTTACAGGGTTTCTTAATTCGATTTTAAATATTTATTCAATAGGTACATTTCGTTTAATATTCTACATATTTTAATCTTAACAGTTCTTGAAAATGTACCAAGGACTTAGTGGTAATTGAATAGGACTTTTTAAAGAAGAGTAAAACTCAATGTCCACGACAGTTGTGGTTCTTCTCTGACATAGTTAGTATTCTCAGACACTAACAGTCAGTTCCATTTTCAGAATAACCGGCCCCATGGTGTAGTGATCAGTTCAACTGGCTACGAGCTTACGGGTCCCGGGCTCGATTCTCGGTTGATACCTTTGGTATTTTTCCCTTTGGGGGAATAAACCCAATGGTCACCAGGGTTAGGTTAGTTAGGCTTAAGTTGGGTTAAGACTTACCCTGTCCCCACAACATCTTAATAACTATCATCGCATCATCTCATTGTGGGTATGACGTGTAGACAACCTCCTATGGTGTACCCTGGGCAACGTTTTGTGCCAAAAGAGCGGCTAATAGTCTACACATAAGGCGATCGGGATTTGGACGTTAAAGTCCCTCCCGGTTAAATGTGTCATAATATTACAAATAAATAGTTAGACTTAACACGCTATGAAACGCCCCCATTCCATTCTGGCCTGGGTAGGTGTATTGTAATTACTAGTGTTGCGCGCACTTAAGGCCCTTGGCCCTGTCAAGTGCAAGTCTAGAACCAATTTTGTGGGATGGTGGGAGGGAGGGTGAAAGGCGTGGTGTGGCTTCACAACCGACCAAAGTATCCTTCCGCGCCAACAAAAACAAATGGATCACGGAAAACGTAGATGGCACTAGCTACGAGCCAACTCTTGCGGAAAAATCATACGTTTGGAAATATCAGTTTTCTCGAGAAAGAGTGAAATTTTTATAGTAATATTTTCAACACTTCTTCTAAGATAATGTATCAATGTTTATTAGATGTTACATTTTACTATTTTTTGTTATGCAGCCGGCAGTTTTCTATTGAAAAACGTCAAAATTATTTACATTTGATCACAATTAAAATTATAGAGGAGGTGTGTATACAAAAAGTATAAAATAATCAACATGCTTCTATTCTTGAACAAATCGTTTCCAAAAAGAAAACTGCAAAACAATAACAATTCTTGAAGATAGCCGTTTGTTCCCATAGCTCTGCATTTCCACCCCAAATAAAAGGGGCCAACCGCCTTAAGGTGTACACAGAAAAAAAAATAGGCTGCCGCTTACCAATTGTCAGCGCCGGTCAGCGTTGAAGTACAGCAGGTTTAGGTGTACACAAAGGAGTCAGTTGTCACTAGATATTTCCATCATAAAGATGTTCAGTTCATCCATCAATTGATAAAAAGTTTTTAATTCTTGACAGTGTTCATCCAATACTTAAAATAAAATAAAACTGTATACTCCCAATAAATCGTGGTAGGAAAGATTAAGGCGAAAATCATTTATTTAATGACCAGAAGCAAGACAATTTTTTTCAATACACTATATCATTTTAGATAAAGAAGGCTCTGAGCAACATCCAACTGAAGTGTGTGTTGAATCTAATCAGAGGAACAAAAGCAACCTACGAAAATACCAGCAGATTGACCATAAAGAATTAAAGATATGTTCATAAAATTTATTTAACTAGCGAAAACTCGGACTAAGCTGTAGAATACGTAATGGTCGGCGGGGAGACAGTTTATTTTCTCAAATTTTAAATTACAGTTGAATGAGTTTTATCAAATCTATATAGGTGACCTGGTAGTCTAGAAGTAATGTGTCAGACTTCTGTGCTGAGGGTCCGGGGTTCAATCCTCGGTCCCAGCACAGATTTATTTGATTTCCAAACCCTTCCTTCACCTCTAACAAGCTGTGTATTAATCACAACTTGTGAATGTGAGGAATGCCAGTCCTCCACAGTGGTTTGAATCCCACCATCACCCTAACATTACTCATTAGCTCAAATGCTTATAACCCGAACGGGTAGTAAGACGTGGTGCTAATAATAATAATAATAATAATAATAATAAAATCTGTACAGCATATATACACAGTATTCATTAATATACACAGTATACATATATACAATTACAGTATATATACATATATTATTCATACATATGTACAGTACACATACATAGGACGTTTGGGTAACACACACGTAATAAAACTTTCAATATCTATTTCTCTTAGAACACGTAATTATCGGTGCCGACAACCAAAAATAATTAAATGTTAATTTCAGTAAACTTGTCGGTGCCGTGTACCAGCGCCATTAGCGAATCTAGGGGGTGAACGGGGGCACATATCCCCCCCTAATATGACCATGAAATACACTACATAAAACTATGTATTTAAAAAAAAACTAAATAGAATTGTTATACTATAAATAGAATGGAAATGTTAGACAGACTATTGAGGTTATTTTGGAACAACCCGACATGTGTTACTTCCCAACTCCCCAACTTTATACACTGAGTGAGCCCACTTTGTAAAGAGAGATTCTGCCTCCACCAAAATTTGCTAGAGGCATCATGCGTGTGTGGTGATCTGTAAACAAGATGGGTTGAAAGGCATGAAGTTGTTTTGACTTTTTTGAACACTCTCCCTTGCCTCCCTATAGTTTTGGAAACTATCCCTCAGTCACCAGTCAATCCTTCACTCTATACTGTCATCAGAGTTCTTCGTCAGTGTGGTTGTTTTGGCTGACGTTTTGGAACTAACTGACCTTGGCTTGGAAGTTACAGACAGAGAACATGGATGTACTCAAAACAATGCACCTTGTCGAAGCGACATTGGCAGGCCTCAAAGAGAAACGTAACAAAAGCAATGATTCTTTCAAACAACTTTTCAAAAAGTCCCAACATTTGGCAATGGGAATGGAGATAGAAATCAGTAAACCTAGAAAAATGATCCCGAAAAAAAAACTTTCAATCACAGTCAAGTGGTTCACTTGAATAGTATTATCGTATTGAAGTGTACCTCTCTTTTTCTAGTCAATGAACTTTCCTCCAGATTTCCAAAATCACAGCTGCAAAGAGTTGGACAACTTCTAAAGCTGTTGTCACCAGAATTCAGTGACGGTTTTGAAGGAGCTGAACTGTACAGGGATCATTTACCTTGTTTCTAAGCTCTGAAATGAGAGATGCAAACCTGGAAGCGAATGTCGAAATCAAACTCATCAGACAATTTTTCTAAGTTTCCTTCAGTGGTCTACAAAATAGCTTCCACCCTACCAAACATTAGAGTACTGTTTCAACTCTTGTGTACATTGTCTGTCACAACGAGCGCTCCTTTGTGACCCTGCGTCGTCGTAAGACCTAACTACGCTGTACAGTGACAGAATATCTCCTAAATGAGTTGGCTTTGCCGCACATCTATCTACCAGAAAATCGTGTCCAGGATGGTTAATGAAGTATGAAGAAGTTTTGGACATCTTTGCTAGAATGCACAAAAGAAAACATTCTGTCACCTTCCTTTGAAATACAAAACAAGACTAATTTGGTTTTATTTTTCAAATGCACCTGTTTCGTTTTTAATTATGCAAGGATTAACATGATATGTGCTATTCTCTCTGCTATGTCTCTATACACACACCACACATGACCTATCCAAGGTAATGGCATTATTTGCAATATTACAGACAGTATAATGTAGTAAAATGATACTGAGTGAAGGAATGTAATAAAATATCTCAGTTTTGATTGAATTCACTGAAAAACACCAATGAATTCATATTCTGAAAATTGAAAAATGACACCTGGATACGGGAATCGAACCCGGGACCTTTGGCTTAGTACGCCAATTTTCTAAGCACTGAGCTATCCAGGAATCGTCCCGTGCCCAGAGTCATTCCTCACTCATATTTTAAGGCAGAGTCTATGATGGACGTGCGGAAATCGTCGGCTATAAATGTGTGATTTTATTAATATCACGAGCTATCAGATAACGCAGCCACCTTCGACTCGGTAGTTGACTTAATGCTGCCACTTGTACAATTATTATAATTGTAAGGGATTGCCTTAAAATATGAGTGAAGAATGACCTTGATACTGGGACGATTCCTGGATAGCTCAGTGGTTAGACCATTGGCGTACTAAGCCATAGGTCCCGGGCTCGATTCCCGTGTCCAGGTGTCATTTTTAAATTTTAAGAATATGATGTCTAGTTAGAGTAATCCTCACTAAAAGCATAAATAGTAGGTTTGGCTATTTGATTCTTACCAATTAATTCAGCTAAATTTTAAAAATGTTTATTATTTTATATTTATTTCATTGAGCCCAGGATACAACTTATAAGGCTTAAATTCTACATTTCTTGGAGGGTGGGGGGATCCGCACCTCACTGGGGAGTAAGCCAATCCACCCTCGGTGCCCCCCTCCCCGCCCCAGGTAATAATTCTGAATCCACCCCTGACCAGCGCTGACAAGTTCGAACCTGCTTTCACTATGAACGGTATCATCTACAAATACACACTCATTGTTGACGCAGGTCAGCGCCGATCATCGCTGGTAATCAGAAATAAGAATAACTGTTTGTTTTTTTCTGTATGCACTTTTAGGCGTACTAAGTCTGACTGTGAAACTGTGTTTCGGGTATATTTTAGATCACTTTGCCACCAGACGTTACCTTGTCAGATTATATCCTATATCAACTAGGTCGATAGGTAACGTAAACATTTACCCCTTCTTTGGTCAGACATTTCAAGAAGCTTTGAAAGGTAGTCCATTACAAACACATTTACTCATGTAGATTATGCATTAATATATATTTACGTGTTTTTTATAGCACCGCGTCTTACTACCCGGTCGGGTTATACGCTTAAGTACTAATTACGCTAAGTGATTAGGAATTGGGAATGTTGAATTTAGAGGAAGTGAACCCACATTTGCGTGGAGGGAGAGTGGAAAACCATTTAGGAAAAACCACCCCAGTTCACCCAAGCGAGATTCTAACCTTGATCTCCCCGTCCTCGGCAGTCTAGCTCAACAGGAAACTAGCGCGCTAGATAACTACGCCACCGAGGCGGGTACGCTTTATTTATTACCTGCCACACAAGTAATTTTTAAGACCAAACACTATCCGAAAAAAAAGTATGTAGCCTGTCCTACTCATTAGGGCCATCTGCATATTTACACTAAAGGGGGGGGGAAATGAGATAGGTAGAATTTGAAATAACTGTATGAGCAGTTTTGGGAAAGGATAGTAGGAAAATATTTAGAAAATACCATTCTTAATACACTTCGATAGGTATTCAAATCCCAATCCTAATCTCCCTTTCATCGGCAATCCAGTTTATTTCGAAGGTGACATCTTGGACAATACAATGCTACAAGTGAAGTAGGCTCAGTATAATCAACAAACAAAAAAAATCATTGAAAATTAAATTACATATTTAACTATTATACATTTGGAGGGAGTTCATGAAATTGTTTGCTAGTGGTTCCTATTCTGCCAAAATTACCTTAATTGGTGTTCCATCATCTGGACAACTTTTCTTAAATATTTGTTACTAATGTAGTGTTTTCAAATAATAGCTAAACATGTAGCTATGTATGTTTCTAAAATTAGAAAATATTAATTAAAATTAATATGTATGATATTTTTAATACGTCAATTATATAATACTAATCGGTAGGCTGATACAGGATGTACTGCACCTACATCAGTGGGCGCATGGTCTAACGTAGCGTTTTTCAACCGGTATCAATATTAGAATTAATACTTGTCAATTTATTGATAAAATCTCTATTTAAGAAACAAATGGTGTGTCTTGACAATTTTAGTGCCTTGATCAGTGTGCCGTGATTTGAAAAATGTTGAAAGTTGCCGGTCTAACGCGTCACTCTCATGTTAGACTAGATTACAGGTGACGGGGAGATAACGCGTCACTCTCATGTTAGACTAGATTACAGAGTGATGGGGAGATCGGTGTTCGAATACTCTTCGGTTGACCGAGAAAAATTTTCATAAATTTTTTTCCACTACCCTTTACGCAAATGTGGGTGTATTTCTTTTAAAATCCCACTTCTTTGTCCCTTACACGCTAGAGTAATTAATATATATGCATTTCTGGGCTACATAAATCTGTAGCTCAATTTGTGGAATGATTATCTAGTACTAGTGTACCGTTGCGTAGGGAACGCCCAAATGTACTAATCTTACATCTTTTCCGTGGAGGTTGTTTCCATGTCCCGATGAAATGAGGTGAGGCTGATAGTGAGTATGAGGGTGTGGAGCCAGTGGAAACACTTACCTAACTTAAGTCTAATCAACCAAACCTTGGTGACCATTTGGGTAACTCCCCTTTCGGGAAAAATGCACAAGGTGCCAGCCGGGAATCGAACCCGGAACTCCTAGGTTCGTGGCCAGGTGAACTTATTACTATAACATGGGGATGATTAGAGCAATAATTAATGAATCAGTAAAACTGATCAAGCAATAAAGCGCGGAGGG